>CAKXYN010000508.1:0-91566 GCA_935064755.1 Tragelaphus eurycerus
GGAATGAAAACTAACTTTTTCCAATCTTGCGGCCACTGCTGAGTTTTCCAAATTTGCTGGCATGTTGAGTGCAGCACTTTCACAGCATCATCTTTCAGGATTTGGAATAGCTCCACTGGATTTCCATCACCTCCACTAGCTTTGTTCGTAGTGATGCTTTCTAAGGCCCACTTGACTTCACATTCCACGATGTCTGGCTCTAGGTCAGTGATCACACCATCGTGATTATCTGGGTCGTGAAGCTCTTTTTTGTACAGTTCTTCTGTGTATTCTTGCCACCTCTTCTTAATATCTTCTGCTTCTGTTAGGTCCGTACCATTTCTGTCCTTTATCGAGCCCATCTTTGCATGAAATGTTCCTTTGGTATCTCTGATTTTCTTGAAGAGATCCCTAGTCTTTCCCATTCTGTTGTTTTCCTCTATTTCTTTGCATTGATCATTGAAATCAACGCCTTCCCGCGACTGGAGTACAAAGAGCGCCTCGCCTTCCCACGACCAGCGCACTAATAGCGCCCCGCCAGCTGCGCCGTGCATTAAGAGCCCGAAAGAGAGGAGCTACCCCACGATCGAGGAAGGACGGCGGTGAGGACCAGCGCACTAAGCATGGCCGAGAAGAGCTACCCCACGACCCAGGTCAGGAAGGGCAGTGGTGAGGAGAGACCCCTTGTCCAAGGTAAGGTGCGATGGCTGTGCTTTGCTGGAGCAGCCGGGAAGAGATACCCCACACCCAAGGTAAGAGAAACCCAAGTAAGACGGTAGGTCTTGCAAGAGGGCATCAGAGGGCAAATACACTGAAACCATACTCACAGAAAACTAGTCAATCTAATCACACCAGGACCACAGCCTTGTCTAACTCAATGAAATTAAGCCATGCCTGTGGGGCAACCCAGGATGGGCGGGTCATGGTGGAGAGATCTGACAGGGTGTGGTCCGCTGGAGAAGGGAATGGCAAACCACTTCAGTATTCTTGCCTTGAGAACCCCATGAACAGTATGAAAAGGCAAAATAATAGGATACTGAAAGAGAAACTCCCCAGGTCAGTAGGGGCCCAATATGCTACTGGAGATTAGTGGAGAAATAACTCCAGAAAGAATGAAGGGATGGAGCCAAAGCAAAAAGAATACCCAGCTGTGGATGTGTCTGGTGATAGAAGCAAAGTCCGATGCTGTAAAGAGCAATATTGCATAGGAACCTGGAATGTCAGGTCCATGAATCAAGGCAAATTGGAAGTGGTCAAACAAGAGATGGCAAGAGTGAATGTCGACATTCTAGGAATTAGCGAACTAAAATGGACTGGAATGGGTGAATTTGGTTCGGAGGACCATTATATCTACTACTGCGGGCAGGAATCCCTCAGAAGAAATGGAGTGGCTATCATGGTCAACAAAAGAGTCCCAAATGCAGTACTTGGGTGCAATCTCAAAAATGACACAATGATCTCTGTTCATTTCCAAGGCAAACCATTCAATGTCACAGTAATCCAAGTCTATGCCCCAACCAGTAACGCCGAAGAAGCTGAAGTTGAACGGTTCTATGAAGACCTACAAGACCTTTTAGAACTAACACCCAAAAAGGATGTCCTTTTCATTATAGGGGACTGGAATGCAAAAGTAGAAAGTCAAGAAACACCTGGAGTAACAGGCAAATTTGGCCTTGAAACACGGAATGAAGCAGGGCAAAGACTAACAGAGTTTTGCCAAGAAAATGCACTGGTCATAGCAAATACCCTCTTCCAACAACACAAGAGAAGACTCTATACATGGACATCACCAGATGGTCAACACCGAAATCAGATCGATTATATTGTTTGCAGCCAAAGATGGAGAAGCTCTATACAATCAGCAAAAACAAGACGAGGAGCTGACTGTGGCTCAGACCATGAACTCCTTATTGCCAAATTCAGACTGAAATTGAAGAAAGGAGGGAAAACCACTAGACCATTCAGGTATGACCTAAATCAAATCCCTTATGATTATGCAGTGGAAGTGAGAAATAGATTTAAGGGCCTAGATCTGATAGATAGAGTGCCTGAGGAACTATGGACTGAGGTTCGTGACATTGTACAGGAGACAGGGATCAAGACCATCCCCATGGAAAAGAAATGCAAAAAAGCAAAACGGCTGTCTCGGGAGGCCTTACAAACAGCTGTGAAAAGAAGAGAAGCGAAAAGCAAAGGAGAAAAGGAAAGATATAAACATCTGAATAGGTCGATCCATGTTGCTGCAAATGGCATTATTTCATTGTTTTTATGGGTGAGCAATGTTGCATTGTATATATGTACCACATCTTTATCTATACTTTCCATACACATATAGGTTGCTTCCACGTCCTTGGTGTTGTAAATAGTGCTGCAGTGAACATTAGGGTACATGTATTTTTTTCAAATTATGGTTTTCGCCAGATTTATGCCCAGGAGTGGAATTGCTGGGTCATATGGTAGCACTTTTTTTAGGTTTTTAAGGAACTTTCATAGCGACTACACCAATTTACATTTCCACCAACAGTGTAGGAAGGTTCCCTTTTCTTCTTTTCTCCACACCTTCTCTGTCATTTATTTCTTATAGATTCTTTGATGATGGCCATTCTGATCAGTGTGAGTAAAAGTGAAAGTCACTCACTCGTGTCCAGCTCTTTGTGACCCCATGGACTATACAGTCCATGGAATTTTCCAGGCCAGAATACTAGAGGGGTAGCCTTTCCCTTCTCCAGGGGATCTTCCCAACTCAGGGATCAAACCCAGGTTTCCCACATTGCAAGCAGATTTTTAACCAGCTGAGCCACCAGGGAAGCCCAAGATTTTTTACCAACTGAGCTACCAGGGAAGCCCAAAGATCAGTGTAAAGTGATATCTCATTGTAGTTTTGATTTGCATCTCTCTAATAATTAGTGGTATTGAGCATCTTTTCATGTGCCTTTTGGTAACCTGTACATGTTCTTTGGAGAAATGTCTATTAGATTGTCCCCTCATTTTTAATTTGAGTTTTTTTTTTTTAATGGAGCTGCATGAGCTGTTTGTATATTTTGGAGACTAATCCCTTGTCAATTCTGTTGCAAATATTTTCTCTCATTCTGTGGATTTTTTTTTTTCTGCTTTGTTTGATTTCCTTTGCTATGCAAAAGCTTTTTAAGTTTAGTTAGGTTCCATTTGTTTATTTTTGTTTTTATTTTCATTACTTTAGGAGGTAGACCAAGAAAAGATTCTATTGTGATTTATGTCAAAGAGTGTTCTGCCTCTATGTTATCCTCTAAGAGTTTTATAGCATCCAGTCTTACATTTAGGCCTTTAATCCATTTTGAGTTCATTTTTGTGTATGATGTTAGAGTGTTCTGATTTCATTCTTTTACATTTAGCTGTCCAGTTTTTCCAGCCTAACTTATTGTAAAGAATGTAAGATATTTCTTTTAAGATTTCTACTCTACACAATTGCCTTCCAAATACAAATATAAGAGGCAGCTATTATACAAAATCACTTAGCAACCACCCATTACCATTCAGCTTTTAAAACACTGAGAAAAATGGGATTCAAGGTAGAAGGAAGAAATTGGAGAGAAAGAATATTTGGGATTGTGTAACAGTGATTGAAAAAGAGGGCCCAGAGGGGTGCAAAATCAGCCACATGATGGCAAAAATGCTTTTGGAGAAGTGTGCAGTGAAAGGTAAGACCAGAGACAGAACATAATTCATATAGTACTTCACAAAATGTCCTTCTAAGAGCCACTAATTATTGATCTTTTTGTGGATAAGACTGAAGAGAGGCAGGAAAAACTTACATTATGGAAATTGAGCCATTCAGTGATAGAATAAGAAGCAATGAGTATTAGCACAAAGTAGGCACCTTAGAATGTAAATAAGGGTACTATTAACTCAGCTAACAAAACTAAAATGAATGAATTTATTAAATGATGTAAAACAACATGATATTCAAAAGAAGGAAAATCACGCAGAGATTTCATGACAAAACAACACCTGTAATATAACATATAGTCAGTTAATATTTAATGAATTGCTAGGAAAACTAAATAAATAGTCTTGTTTAGGCTTCAGAGACAGCGCAGAACAGGCGCCTGACCTTGCTTCTAACCTGCCTGGACACTGCCCTGACTGTGAGTTGACTGTGAGTAACTGCCTGCTGTGAGTGCAAGATTTCCAGCACCATGGATAAGATGGGGAAGAAATCTTGAGATTGTTGAGCTCCCAGAGGGACACCCCAGCCTTAGCAACACTCCAAGTTTTACATGACTAAACGAACAGCATTAACATGAAACCAGAGCTGCAATTTGGTCACAGATGGATGATGATACCAGTTTGCAACTGCCCTGGGATTGTAAATGGGAGCCCTGAACTGTCATCTTTGAAGTCTCACCCACAAAGAGGACTCTTTTCATAATTGTGACTCCAGATGTGTTGTGACCTCAGACTTCCTAGTTCTGAAAACTCTCCAGTCTGGATGTTGACCTCCATCATAGTCTGGATGTTGGTCAAAACCCAATTTGGTGATGTATAATCTGCTCTTTCTATTTCTGTTTTCTTTTAATGTTAGTGTGTTTAATGCTAATATATTGAAAGTAAGCTAGATAATTCTCCAATAAACATCTATTTATTTGTATATAACAAGTGGCTTATTTTGTTAACAAATCCTTTGAACCTGAGACAAAAGTGAAAACTTTTGGTAAAACATGAATAAATTGAAATGAAAATCCAACAATTCACACAGATTTTTACTGATTTGTAATTCAGACATTTATGAATTCCCTTAGTCAATTCTTCTAGCTCATACTAATCACTACATGGCAAGGATTTTATGTGGCTAATTTTTGTCCTCAGTACATAATTTTACATGTTAATAAATAAATAATTTAAACCTAAATTTTTAGGCATAAGAATTTTTTTATGAATGATAGCTCTGAATATGGCCTCTGAACCTAGAGAACTATTTTCTTAGAATGAGTATCTTCTCTCTAACCCTAAGCGTGTGCAACCCTACTCACTTCCTGTCTGTGCTGGCTACTCCCTGTCCTGGTCCCCACAGCAGGTGGAGCAGGGCCCTGGGTTTTGGTGCAGGTCCCTCCTACACACGTCTCACTGCGGGCTCTCTCAGTGCACAGAAATACACTGCAGAGTCCTCCAGCTGTGAAGCTGAGATGACAAGTGTGATAGATTTGCTTGCTTTCTGGAAATTCAATGAGTAGCGACCTTCTGTGGCATTTTGCAGGTTAGAAGAATCCTGACGAATAAGGAGAATCGTCCCCTCACTGCTGGGCTGCTTGTACCAGAATAAGCTATAACGTGACTCACTGGTGTCATACTTGCAGTCCAGGGTCACAGCTTCCTTCTCCTGCCCTAATACTTGTGGTTGGTCTTGAGTTACCTTCTGGGCAATAATGGATCCTAAAGAAAAAAAAAAAAAAAATAGAATCAGAATTTTAGGATTAGTGGTATGGAATACAGAAATCCTATTTTAGACCCCACTTCTTCCCAGGGTTCCCATAAGACTGCCTGTCCCGCCAGTCCTTAGGTCACAGAGGAGACACAGTTCCACTGGGACCATCCTTACCTAAACACAGTGAAGCCACAACCACCGTCAGAAGGCTGGAGAGAAGCATGTTTCAGCTTTTCCACTAGATGGAAAATATCTTCTTCTTCAATGTCAAGGCCTTGCAAGGTGAACCTGACAGGGTGAGGGAAGAGCTGCTGGGCATGTGCTGCTGCTACCCCACAACAGGAAACAGGGGTTTCCTGAAGTAGCAAGTTGATGTGGCTCATGTCAACTTCTCTATGGTCCATTGAGAGTCTCACTCACCCCAAACTTCCTTTTGCATTAACCAGCTCTTCAGTTCAGTTCAGTCGCTCAGTTGTGTCCGATTCTTTGCAACCCCATGAACTGCAGCACGCCAGGCCTCCCTGTCCATCACCAACTCCCAGAGTCCACCCAAACCCATTTTCAGTTGATACCAATTACATCTAAAAATAAACACAAGTCAAATTTGATATTGAAAGGAAGAGCGATAATTTGATGAACTACTGTGTCCAGCTGTTGCAGTTATGATGGAACTTGTTTTAAGATACTGCATGTAATGTATTATGGAAACAACATAAGATGTAATGATCATTTATCATCCTACCTACATATGCTTTCTTTCACTTAAGATAGAAATAAATTGCTTTATGAAAAGAAGAAAAATCTGTTTGTGTTAATTACTGCAGCTTTCTCAAACTACATATCAATAATAGCGATCATTATAATTCTTCATCACAACATCTGTTCAGTTACCTAACTTGGGACTTTATAGTAGGAGAAAAGATAATCTCCCTTTGCAGAAGGCTGGATGAATCTCGCAGACATGGAGTTCTGTCACAGTGGTCCCTTTCTCTTCTCTATTTGTTCTGACAGCCCAGGGCTGTTCAGAGAGGGCAAATAGATGCTAGATTTTGGTCACTGGGTTATCAAACCTTTGAATTTATATTGTCCCCATTAATTCAATTGGAACCCTCTCAGTCAGGTCTGACTCTTTGCAACCCCAGACCTGCTGGGCTCCTCTGTCCACGGCATGCTCCAGGCAAGAATACTGGAGTGGGTAGCCATTCCCTTCTGCAGTGGATCTTTCCAACCCCAGGATTGAACCCAAGTCTCCAGCAATGTAGGCAGATTCTTGACCATCTGAGCCACTAGGGAAACCCAAAAAAGCCACAAAAAGCCTCTATATTCTGTGCACCTAGTTCTAAGGCAATATACCACAAGAGACCTCCATAAGGCAGTTGATCATAAGACCACTACTGATCATAATATTTGTGTAAGAATGTAAAAGGAAAAGCCGTGCCTAAGGATATTACTAAACATGTTGTCAACTACAAACTGGCTCTTACCAAGAGTATGTGCCAGCCACTGAACAACAGCGAGGGCATCTGTCTTCTGTCTCTGCAGAGACTGAACCCTGTGCTGCTGCAGCTGCTGACCTTCAACGCCTGCTGAGGGGAGTGCAGGGTGGAGAGTGAGGCACTCTGTGCTCCAGGGAAACTGGTGAAACAGGTCTTTACACGGTTAGATATTTTCAGGAACTGATTTCATGATCCCAATCCTTGCATCTCCTCATATCTAGAAAAGCACTAAATCCCTTCATGGTGACATCAGCTCCTTGTCACTAGCAGAAATCTTTTGTAAAGTAAGCACTTGATTACATTAAATTCCCCCTTCACCAAAATCTTAAATATTGACTTACCCCTGCTACCTCTTTGGAGCAGTCTCTCAGAGCCATCTGAGCTTCGGTCTCCCGGCCGCAGTCCTCATTTTGCCCCAGGTAAAACTGAGCTCTCAACTCTCACGTTGTGCATCTTTTAGGTCGACAATGGCAAACAGCAGGGAGTTGTTACCTACAGTGGCCTAACTCTTAAAGTTGAACCGAACTTACCTTCTTATCTCAAAGTAATCACAGCCTCAGGTAAACTGGTTGAAGTTTTTCAGACCCTGGAATCTCCATTAAATCTGATAGTACCACACATTGCACATATTGTTCTCCAATCTAAAACACCCAACCTTTTTCTACTAATCAGTTGACTAATATAAAATATTAATTTCCCCTCAGGTTATTCAACTATGTTACCCTTCTCACTGAAAGGTTCTCCTGATAGCACCTTTGCTATTCAAATTGCCTTCATGTCCTGAACATATTTTTTTAACACTCTCATACCAAATGTGAATTAATGTGTTTTAAAATAATCTTATCTTAAATATTGAAAAGAAACAATACCAGGCTGACTATGCAATAACTATTCTAAAATCCTTTTTAAACCAATCATTAGCAAAAATGAAATTAATGAAGTAGCTGAACTTGTGGCTCTATCTTGTATACATTAAATTGCAAAAAGTATACTTACAGTGGTAGTTATAGATATTTAACACAGTTCACATATCATGTATGCCTGTTAAAGTAAAAATGAAAGTCACTCATCATGTCTGACTCCTTGTGACCCCATGGACTATACAGCCCATGGAATTCTCCAGGCCACAGTACTAGAGTGGGTTGCCTTTCCCTTCTCCAGGGGATCTTCTCAACCCAGGGATTGAACCCAGCTCTCCCACATTGCAGGTGGATTCTTCACCAGCTGAGCCACAAGCAAAGCCCAAGAGTACTGCAGTGGGTAGCTTGCCCTTTCTCCAGCACATCTTCCCAACCCAAGAATTGAACCAGTGTCTCCTGCATTGCAAGAGTCACCCTTTCTTATTTCTTTAACAAACATCTACAGATAATCAACTATGTGAATGGTGAATGCTCAATTCAACATATAATAGTAAGTGAAAAACGTTATAAGCCTATTGTAACAATAATTCTTTAAAAAGGTAACAAACGCATGACAAGATGCTCAACATCACTCATTATCAGAGAAATGCAAATCAAAACCACTATGAGATACCATTTCACGCCAATCAGAATGGCTGCTATCCAAAAGTCCACAAGCAATAAATGCTGGAGAGGGTGCGGAGAGAAGGGAACCCTCTTGCACTGTTGGTGGGAATGCAAACTAGTACAGCCACTATGGAGAACAGTATGGAGATTCCTCAAAAAACTGGGAATAGAACTGCCTTATGATCCAGCAATCCCACTGCTGGGCATATACACTGAGAAAACCAGAATTGAAAGAGACACGTGTACCCCAATGTTCATAGCAGCACTGTTTGCAATAGCCAGAACGTGGAAGCAACCTAGATGTCCATCCACAGATGAATGGATAAGAAAGCTGTGGTACATATACACAATGGAGTATTACTCAGCCATTAAAAAGAATACATTTGAATCAGTTCTAAGGAGGTGGATGGAACTGGAGCCTATTATACAGAGTGAAGTAAGCCAGAAACAAAAACACAAATACAGTATACTAACGCATATATATAGAATTTAGAAAGATGGTAAAAAATAACCCTATTTACGAGACAGCAAAAGAGACACTGATGTATAGACCAGACTTTTGGACTCTGGGACCGGGAGAGGGTGGGATGATTGGGGAGAATAGCATTGAAATATGTATAATATTATATCTGAAATGTATTAATTGTTCAAACTAAACACTATCATGTTACAATTTATTCATACTAGATGTTTGTAATGTTTCTGATAATCAATAAAAGAGATTCTTGATTTAAAAAAAAAAAAGGTAAACTGAATATTCACAATATTATGTGATTGAAGAATTATCAATATCATATTTATTGGATAACACACATTTCCCTATAATTGGCATGCAATATATAATCAGAAAAATAATAAATGCTGTTTTCAAAACACAGTATTAAAAAAACCATTCATAATAAGGATTGTGAATTGATACCAAGAGGTTATTTATAGAAAAGGAGTGTGAGTGGCAAACATAAAGGCAATCTTACAATTTCAAAACAAAACAATGCTCACTCCCTACAAGAATTCAGTAAGCAGCAATTATCCATAAAATGTGTCATACTTTCTGGGTCATCTTGAACCTAACCTTCTTATTCTATGCTTGTCTAACACATCAGTTTCCACTTGCAGACACACAATGTGACAAATGCTACTTTGAAGGTCACACCAAAGGAGGGGGCTGCCCCAGTCACAAGTATGAGTACAGGTAGCAGGTGCCTGGGAAGCACTGTGTCCTTGCTGCACAGAAGTAGACAGCTGAGTCTCCAGGTTGGATGGTTGCGATGTGCAGAGAAAGATGTTTGGCGGTCTTATTCAATAAAACAGTCAGTCTCTGGTCTTTTTTTTCACCCATATTTGAACGAATATCTATAAGGAGCTGGGGACCTTTCCCAGGTTCTTGTTTATACCAAGGGAAGTAGTTTGAAGCTGCATCTGTATAAGTGCAGGTGATAACAGAGCTGTTTCCCTCCTGGACAGTCAGGGTAGAAGGACGCTGCTCTACCTTGTTTCCAAGACTGACACCTGTGGAGAAAGTAGAAGTCAGAGAAAGGAGAAGAGTTGTCAGATTATTAAGTTCCACGATTTACTTTCCCTTTTCTACAATAACTAGAAGAAACCTGAATAAAGTCAGTCTCGGTGTCTAACGAATATCTACTAATACACTGTTTTCCTTAAACCCTCAACTCACAGTCCAGCTGTAGCCATAAGAAAACGATTAAAGCTCCAATGGGTGTCTTCATTGTTTTTCCCATTTAGGATCAATTGTGGACCTGCAGTCTCCAAGCAGAAGACCTGCTTCTGTTACCAAGTGAGCCCTTCTTTTCTCTACTGGTTTCTTTCATTGTCTACCCAGCCAATAAGAAAAAGGCTCTGCTTCTGCCCTAAGCCTATCCATTCAGAACCCACTCAAATGAACCCTCCCCATGTTCTGATCAGCAGAGGTGCACCACCACCTGGTGGTCACATCTCTAACTACTGAACTCTGGTTAAATGAGTTTAACAGCCTTTCATGGCTGTGCCTACGAGGGACATGCATAAAAACAGCAAAGGTCAAACAAATTATGTCTCAGATTGAAGTAATCTCAATTCAGTTCAGTTCAATCACTCCATCATATCCGACTCTTTGTGACCCCATGAACCGCAGCATGCCAGGCCTCCCTGTCCATCACCAACTGCCAGAGTCCACCAAAACCCATGTCCATTGAGTTGGTGATACTATTCAACCATCTTGTCCTCTGCCATCCCCTTCTCCTCCTGCCCTCAATCTTTCCCAGCATCAGGGTCTTTTCGAATGAGTCAGCTCTTCACATCAGGTGGCCAAAGTACTGGAGTTTCAGCTTCAACATCAGTCCTTCCGATGTACACCAAGGACTGATCTCCTTTAGGATGGACTGGTTGGGTCTTCTTGCAGTCCAAGGGACTCTCAAGAGTCTTCTCCAACACCATAGTTCAAAAGCATCAATTCTTCAGTGCTCATGCACAGTAAGAATGTAGAGATAGAGAATTTGACTGTTTATAAGCTGAAAAGAGGTAGATGCTGTTGCTCTTTATTCAATGATGTGCCTGATACATAGTTTTTAAATTATAAAAGCACCATGATTCACTCTCCTAAACAAACAAACCAAATATATATATATATATATATGAAACTATCAGGTTCAGCCAATATATCATTTTCATTTGCCTGTTATGGAGGAAAACTCTCTCTAAAAGGAACTTGTAAGCCAAAGATCAGAGTAACAGAGAGAAGATCATTTGACATTTTAACTGCCTGTTATCTCAGACTGTCTCCTAGGCCGGTTTTTAGTGGCCCCTTGCTTTCTCAGAGAACTGACAGTAGAAACAGTTGAAATGTATCCTAAAATGCAATTACTAAATGGCAGAGATCTAAGTGTTGCAGTTTGTATTAGACAGTTTTTCTTTGCTCAGAAACAAGGGTCTGGAAGGAGATAGGAAAAGAATATTAAGGGGGAGGTGAGGATATCCAGTTTATCCTTTACTTTCTACTGCTAGATCATTTGATCTATTTTTAAATTATATAATTTTTCATTCTGTCATCTTGGATCTAGTTCCTGTTTTGTAAAATGAGGTTGAACTAAACCCTGCTATACGGCTCATCTAGCTCTAAATACTTTCATACTATTTAGCAGAACAAATCTTTATTGAGGCCTGCTTGTATACAATGTAAAGTGATGAGAGAGAGTGGGGAGAAACCCCTGGCACTCTGGAACCCTAACACTATTTTTGCATCACATGCAGTCTTCAGGGGCTGCTGTTGCCACTAATTAACCCTAGGGCCTTCCTTGGAATGAATCCCTATCTGTGATTTCATTTCTCCTATAAGATCAAGGAGAATATAAATCCATAGTAAAATGGCATAAAATGGGATGTGGCTCACTGAATGTAACCATCATCACAGACAGTGAGGTCAAAGGGGCTTTGTGACTGAATTGGTAAGAAGATGTTCTTTTGGTGATTCATTCTATAAGTCTTATTTCATCTTGTAGGAATAAAAGAAAAAAACATCTGCACGACTGGAGGACCTGGAGGAAGTAGATGAGTTGCCAACAGGTAAAGCAAGAGGCTCTTTCTAAAGCAACCAAATTGCTTTCTGGCTTCTGTCTTTCTCCTTGCAAGTGTAGGTGGGGATCACCTATATCATTTTTAGAACCAGTGCAAAATGAAAATTTGGAATCTTCGTTACAGGAAGCAGGGTAATGTTTCATTAGGTAATGTTTCTAGTGGGCTTCCCCGGTGGCTCAAATGGTAAAGAATTTGCCTGCAATGCGGGAGACCTGAGTTCGATCCCTGGGTCCATCCCTGGGTCTGATCCCTGGGTTAGGAAGATCCCTTGGAGTAGGAAATGGCAACCCACTCCAGTATTCTTGCCTGGAGAATTCCGTGGAAAGAGGAGACTGGCAGGCTACAGTCCATGGGGTCACATAGAGTAGGACAGGATGGATCGACTAACACTTTCACTTTCAACGCTTCTAGTGGCACCATTTTTCCAAAATGCTCTAACTCTTCATACAAATTAGTTTCATGTATCTGACTCTAATGTGTTGAGACTTTCGATCATTTTAGGTTCACAGAAAAATTAAAGAGAAGATGCAGAGGTTTCCAATATACCTCCCACTCCCACACTTGCATAACCTCTCTTCTTATCAACTTCCACATGAGACGGGTCTATTTCTCACAACTGATGAGCCCATATTAACACATTATAATCGCTCAAAGTCTATAGTTTACCAGGATTCACTCTTGGTGTTGTACATTCTATGGGTTTACACAAAGGTGTAGTGGCATGTCTCCATCATTATAGTATCACAGAAAGTAGTTTCACTTCTAAAAATCCTTTGTGCTCTGCCCATTCATCTTTCCACTCCCCTCAATCCTTGCAATCATTGGTTTTCACTCTCTTTATAATTTTTCCTTTTCCAGAATGTCATATAGTTGAATCATATAGTAGACAGCCTTTTAGATTGACTTCTTTCACTTAGTATCATGCATTTAGTTTCCTCTGTATTTTTATGGCTTGACAGCCCATTTCTTTTTAACACTGAATAATATTCCATTCTTTGGATGTACCACAATTTACTTATCCATCCTCTTGTTGAAGGACATCTTGGTTAGTCCCAGATTTGGGTAATTATGAATAAAGCTGCTATAAACCTCGATGCCTTTCTCTTAGCTTGTGGCAGCTGCCGTCAGTGTTTGGTGCTCCTTGGCTTTCAGACACATCACTCCAGGCTCTGCCTTGTCTTCACATAAAAAATTATTTTTCTCATATTTGTTATTACCAGGACTCAAAAATCTGAATACAAACTTTAAAAACATTACACACATTTAAATCCCTTTTAACTTTGAAGGAACACACATGTGCATTTAACTAAAAATTGAGTCATCTCTCTATTTGTTGATCACTGTATATTTTTCCAAGCATTTTCCATCAGAGAAATTTATATGTATACAAATATATATATATAATTATATATAAAATGTAGCTTACATTTTATCTATCAGGAACACTAGATTGTTTTAACAGGACATTGAATATTGGCATCTACATCAGTTATGACAATGGCTCCATATTAGAGCTTTGTATCCATGAGAGATTTCTGGGAAGAAGAAGGGCAAAAAAAAAAAAAAAAAAGTGAGATGACAGTCCTAAAGGATCTGATCTTCAGAGGGGAAAATGCTGACTTATGAATCTGGAAACCCAAAGAGGTAACAAGGGTACTTGGACTGGGTAGTATTGTGGAGGGTGGGGCTGAGGCAGCTGCAGTTTGGGTACAGGCTGCAGGCCGCCTGGGAGCACTGTGCCTCCACCGCACAGAGGTAGGTGGCTGAGTCTTCCAGCTGGGAGGCTGTGATGTGTAGGGTACTATACCGCTCCTTAGAATTCACCGTGGAACTCAGCCTTTCGTTCTGCTTCATCCCTGAAGCTATGAAAAACAGCCTGGTGAGCCTGCCTCTGGGATTCTGCTGGAACCACTGAACACTGTTCACCGTGTCAGAAAAACTGCCCCTCAGAGTAGAGTCGGCTCCCTCCTGGAGGCTCAAGACCAAAGGACTCTGCTCCACCTTCACTCCCCTCACCCCTGCTTGGAAAGAGAGAAAGCAAACACGAATGATGTCACTGGGGAGTCACGGGTGGGGTTTCCAGACCAGGAAACTATCTCAGGAAACACCTGAGGATGTAGGACCATCTAGGAGCCCCAGGCCAGCTTTCCTCCCCTCGCTCCCACTGACAGCTCTGGACACTCCCCAGTTTCCTATCTGGGATGACCCCGACTCACAGCAAATCTGGACCCTACAGAAACCCCAGCAGGGCTCCGCATTTTCTCTTCATGATCCCTTGCCCAGTTACTGAGGTGCCTTCGCCCCTACTCTGAAAAATATAGAGTCTTGGGGCCAGAGAAATTTTGTTCTTACTGTCAGTATGTTCCACCAGAATCACTGAGTACCAATCACATCTGAGCTGAGTCAACTCACTTAACAGGGAACTCCACCCACAGCGGCCTAGTGAGACTGCAGTAAGGTCAGCATTTCTCCAAAATTGAGGTTTGGGGGGGGGGGGCAGTGCAGAGAGGTAAAAGCAGTATTTCCGATATGTGAAGTCATAAAGAATTTTTTTTTTTTCTTAAAAGACTATATGTAAAAGAAGATTGTGGGATAGTATATGAGGAAAGGTAGATGATATTTCTAGAAGAATTGTGTCAGGATGGATTACATAGAACCTTGAGAAATTATAGGGAAGGATGACCCATTTTTCAAATTGCATAGTTTGGCAGAGATTTTGATAATTCCATTATGTGAAAATTCTGATCAAGGAAAACTATCTGATACATGCGTTGTTTATTGCAGAAGTAAATACAATTTCTTGAAATCATTTAGAAACCAAGATATATAGTTGACCTTTGCACAGAAATGATTCCAATAAGAATTTGGTTGTTGAAAAACAGGACATGAGTATAATGTTCACTCTGCCTTAATTTCCACCTCTCTCTTCCTACTGTCCAACTCTCGGATGCCCTGTTGACCCACAGCTAATTCTGATCTGGCCACACTTTTTTGCTCAAATTCAATACTGTCTTTCTCCTTTTCTTCTATTTTTGTCCTTATTTTTTTCCTCTTTTTATTTTTGTTCTTTCTACTCTTGAGAAATATATGAAAAGGTAGGAGGTCTGGGATATTGAAATAATTTCTGGATCAGTGGGTTTGGGGAATTCAGTCATAATTTTTTTTTTAAATGAATACAGGTAACACAGATGTTTTCTGTTGAGCTTCCATGCTCTCAGAGCTCAGTAGTATCCCTATTTCTCTACCTCTGCAGAGAATCATCCCCACCATGGATTTACAGAGGTAAGGGCTGCTGCTGCTGCTGCTAAGTCGCTAATTGTCCACTTCAGTCGTGTCCGACTCTGTGCGACCCCCCATAGACGGAAGCTCACCAGGCTCCCCTGTCCCTGGGATTCTCCAGGCAAGAACACTGGAGTGGGTTGCCATTTCCTTCTCCAATGCATGAAAGTGAAAAGTCAAAGTGAAGTCGCTCAGTCGTGTCAGACTCTTAGCAACCCCATGGACTGGAGCCTACCAGGCTCCCCGTCCATGGGATTTCTATAGAGTGACAAAGCTGAAATCTGAGATGAACTTTACACAAACACTGTTCCCCTCTCCCCACCTTTGCTGTCTATAATTTGACTGTTTACCAAACTCTCTGGGCTCCTCTCTTAACCGTTCATCTTTGGAATCATCAGAAAAGGTCTTCATGTCTTGTAAAGCCTACAGTGCCCCCTAGTGGACTGAAACCATCAACAAAGACACCTTCAGACCAACAACTGCAGCATCACAAAACCCCAGTCCCATTCACTGCATGCTTCCTGATGAAGAAAGTAGTCAGAAAAAACAGTCACTACATAGATTGAATGGAAACTAAAAGTAAACTCTTACTGTATGTCATTTCATGGAAATTTATGCCTTAAAAATTTGATAAATTTCATCTTGTGCTTTTTTTTTTCATTTCTTTAGTTCAAAATAAATCCTTATTTATAGAAATTGTGCTGTAAATATGGGAATTTATTAAACAGAACAAAATTTTGCCATTTGCAGCAACAGGGATGGACTTGGAGGGCATTATGCTAAGTGAAATATGTCAGAGAAAGACAAATACTGTATGATATCATTTGTGTATAGAATCTAACAAACACAATAGACTAGTGAATATAACAATAAAAGCAAACTCCTAGATATAGAGAGTATCATTTGTGTATAGAATCTAACAAACACAATAAACTAGTGAATATAACAATAAAAGCAGACTCATAGAGAACAAACTGGTGGTATTAGTGGGGGCAGGGCCAGTAGAAGTGTGTGGATGTGGGAGATGCAAACAATTGGGTATAAAATAGGCTTAGGATGTATTGTTACAACATGGAGAATATAGCCAATATTTTTAAATAACTGTAAATGGAAACTAACCTTTAAAATTGTTACCTAGCCATTGTTATGGCTACAGTCCACAGGGTCACAAAGAGTCAGACAGGACTGAAGTGACTGAGCACACACATACACAAGTGAAAGAAACCACTCTGAAAAAGCTACATACCATATGATTCCAACTATATAATATTCTGTATGAAGCAAAACTATAGACGGTAAAAAGATCAGTGTTTGCAGGGTTAGGGAAGAAGGGAAAAAATTTTACAGAACATTTTTTAAGAGAAGAAAGCCTAAGCAATGGGTAAAAGTCAAAAACTTTAATAGTACAGTTTAACAAACTTGGGTAGTTTAGCTGGTAAAGAATCCACCTGCAATGCAGGAGACCCCAGTTTGATTCTTCACTCGGGAAGTTCCCCTCGAGAAGGACAGGCTACCCACTCCACTATTATTGGTCTTCCCTGGCGGCTTATACAGTAAAGAATCTACCTGACCTGAGTTTGATTCCTGGATTGGGAAGGTCCCCTGGAGAAGGAAATGGCAACCCACTCCTGTATTCTTGCCTGGAGAATCCCATGGACAGAGGAGCCCAAGACAGAGGAGCCATGGACAGAGGAGTCTATGGGATTGAGAACAGTCGGACACAGCTGAAGCGACCAAGCACAGCACAGCACATACAAAGTTTGGGGGAATTCTTTGTGCTGTTCTCAGTTCATTAAAGACTAACTTCCACTTTTATGCTGAATTTAGAAAGTCATCATTGCTTGTCATAAAGAATTGTGGAGAGCACTGCTATTCTTTTCTTACAAGTGACTTCACTCAGGCCTCCTGTTTTAGTGCTCCCCAAAACCCTCAACACTCACATATGTGCACTTACGAGGCCAATACCATCTTTCTCAATTATTCAGAGATGATTGGTGCCTTGCTTTCTTAACCTTTGCACACATTGTCATGCATCTCACACGAGGTCTAGGTTCCTTCTTCAACTATTCTATAAGTCTTTGTTCTTCCTTATACTTCTCATCCTCTGAAATGTGTTGATAGCACTCTGTGCTGCTAACTCCTTTTCTGTTCTCTGTATTTTCAGGTGTATACCCTTTCTAATTTCTTTTCTATCTTTTAAATAGAGTTCCAGGGGGATAAAGAGATAAATGTGAATAAAATCCTTTCCTCTCTTTCCACTGTTTCATTATGTACAAGATTCTGTTCCTCCTCCTTTCATCCTTTCTTTCTCTATTAAGAATGATAATTTTTGGAGGCTGTGGCTCTCCTATCACCCCTCATGCCATGCTCTGTCAGGAAGACATTGTGCAGACCACACCTCATCTGGCACACTTTGGTTCTATGAAAATATAGTAAGGCATAGTAATACCCACCTGGGTGACTTGGAACAACTTGTGGAAGCAGGACGTTGCAAGAATATGCAAAACACCACTTCATTGCTTATGTGGTTTTACCTTGAAATTACTTTGACCCTGGAAAAGGAACTATTGGTGTCAGAGAGTTTTCAATTTCACTAATAAAGAGTTGGGTATGAGGAATATTGCAAGAGAGTTCCAGAAAAACATCTATTTCTGCTTTACTGTTTATGCCAAAGCCTTTGACTGTGTGGATCACAATAAACTGTGGAAAATTCTGAAAGAGATGGGAATACCAGACCACCTGACCTGTCTCTTGAGAAACCTATATGCAGCTCAGGAAGCAACAGTTAAAACTGGACATGGAACAACAGACTGGTTCCAAATAGGAAAAGGAGTATGTCAAGGCTGTACATTGTTACCCTGCTTATTTAACTTCTATGCAGAGTACATCATGAGAAATGCTGGGTTAGAAGAAGTACAAGCTGGAATCAAGATTATCCAGAGAAATATCAATAACCTCAGATATGTAGATGATACCACTCTTATGGAGGAAAGTAAAGAGGAACTAAAAAGCCTCTTGATGAAAGTGAAAGAGGAGAGTGAAAAACTTGGCTTAAAGCTCAACATTCAGAAAACTAAGATCATGGCATCTGGTCCCATCACTTCATGGCAAATAGATGGGGAAACAGTAGAAACAGTGTCAGACTTCATTTTGGGGGGCTCCAAAATCACTGCAGATGGTGACTGCAGCCATGAAAATAAAAGACGCTTACTCCTTGAAAAAAAAGTTATGACCAACCTAGATAGCATATTGAAAAGCAGAGACTTTGCCAACAAAGATCTGTCTACTCAAGGCTTTGGTTTTTCCAGTGGTCATGTATGGATATGAGAGTTGGACTGTGAAGAAAGCTGAGCACTGAAGAATTGATGCTTTTGAACTAAGGTGTTGGAGAAGACTCTTGAGAGTCCCTTGAACTGCAAGGAGATCCAACTAGTCCATTCTGAAGGACATCAGTCCTGGGTGTTCATTGAAAGGACTGATGCTGAAACTGAAACTCCAATACTTTAGCCACCTCATGAGAAGAGTTGACTCATTGGAAAAGACCCTGATGCTGGGAGGGATTGGGGGCAGGAGGAGAAGGGGACAACAGAGGATGAGATGGCTGGACGGCATCACCGACTTGATGGGCATGACTTTGAGTAAGCTCCCAGAGCTGACGATGGACAGGGAGGCCTGGCGTGCTGTGATTCATGGGATCACAAAGAGTCTGACATGACTGAGTGACTGAATTGAACTGAGCTGATGGGGAATATTCACTTCTTATTCTTATGCTTTAGCCATTTGTATGTTTTTTGTATCAACCAGAGACTAAGAAACAAACAATCATAGACTCTGTTGGAACCACAGTGGATCCAGGCCCTGTTGCTGCTCAGAGTTTGTGCTCAGCTCCCCCTGCAGTTTCCGTCACTGTGTCACTCAGAGCACAGTAGTACACAGCCGAGTCTGACTCTTGGACTGAGGCTTTCTCCAAGCGGAAGGAGGTGGTTTTTTCATTGTATGTGGCTTCAAAACCTTTGTTGGTTCCCTTGTTGTTGGCCTTTGTGGCTTTCAGGAGGCGCTCCGGACCCTCTCCAGGATGCTGGACATACCAGAAAAGAGTGGGGTACCCGGTGGCTGAATAAGTACAGTTCACAGTCAAGGTAGCCCCTTCCAAAAGGGTCACTTGGCCATCCATCTGGTTCACTGAGTCTCCACGGGTTTGTCCTAGGGGAAAATAAGAGAGTTCTCTGTGATCTTGGGCATAAACTCTGGGATAAAATTACGCTTAAAGGTTTTGTTGACATAACAGAAGAAAGGATCCACATTTTTAGAGGGGTTTTGCTTACCCAGAAGGAAGAGTATCACAGTCACTAAGCCAGGAGAAGAGCTCATCTCTAGAGTGTCTCCTGAAATAACGTTCTTGACTCTTAACATGAAGAAATGTTGAAGTCACAGTCAAGTTTAGTTTCTGTGAAGTTTAGATCCACAGGAAGTGTGTCTGTGTTAGGAAACTGCACCCTCTGGTGGACAGGGACAGAAATGCAATGCATGTATGAAAGAAAGTGAAAGTGAAGTCTCTCAGTCGTGTCCTACTCTTTTGCGACCCTGTGAACTGTAGTCTTTTCAGCTTCATGGGGTCGCAAAGAGTTGGACACGACTGAGCGACTGATCTGATCTGATCTGAACTGTAGTCTACCAAGCTCCTCTGTCCACGGGATCCTTCAGGCAAGAATACTGGAGTGGGTTACCATTTCCTTCTCCAGGGGATCTTCACGACCCAGGGATGGAATGTAGGTCTTCCGCATTGCAGGCTGACGCTTTTTGCTTTGAGCCACCAGGCAGCTTGATGCATGTATACTGGAAAGAAAGTGATGTCGCTCAGTCGTGTCCGACTCTGTGCGACCCCATAGACTGTAGCCTGCCAGGTTCCTCCATCCATGGGATTTTCCAGGTAAGAATACTGGAGTGTATTGCCATTTCCTTCTCCAGGGGATCTTCCTGGCCCAGGGATCAAACTTGGGTCTCCCACACTGCAGACAGACTCTTTACTGACTGAGCCACCAAGGAAGCCCAAGTATCCTGGTCTCCTCCCTAAATTAGAAAAACGTTATTCTTGACTTTATCCATGAAGCACATGTCAATCTTTAGGTGGAGCTTGGAAATCTGATCTGATAGAGTGCCTGATGAACTATGGATGGAGGTTCATGACGTTGTCAGGAGACAGGAAGCAAGACCATCCCCAAGAAAAAGAAATGCAAAAAAGCAAAATGGCTGTCTGAGGAGGCCTTACAAATAGCTGTGGAAAGAAGAGAAGCGAAAAGCAAAGGAGAAAAGGAAAGATATACCCATTTGAATGCAGAGTTCCAAAGAATAGCAAGGAGAGATAAGAAAGCCTTCCTCAGTGGTCAATGCAAAGAAATAGAGGAAAACAATAGAATGGGAAAGACTAGAGATCTCTTCAAGAAAACTAGAGATAACAAGGGAACATTTCATGCAAAGATGGGCTCAATAAAGGACAAAAAAGGTAGGGACCTAACAGGACAGAAGATATTAAGAAGAGGTGGTAAGAATACACAGAAGAAGTGTACAAAAAAGTTTTTCACAACCCAGATAAGCACTAAATTATCTTATGATGGTGTGATCACTCACCTACAACCAGACATCCTGGAATGGGAAGTCAAGTGGGCCTTAGGAAGCATCACTACAAACAAAGCTAGTGGAGGTGATGGAATTCAGTCAAGCTATTTCAAATCCTGAAAGATGATGCTGTGAAAGTGCTGCACTCAATATGACAGCAAATTTGGAAAACTCAGCAGTGGCCACAGGACTGGAAAAGGTCAGTTTTCATTCCAATCCCAAAGAAAGGCAATGCCAAAGAATGCTCAAACTACTGCGCAATTGCACTCATCTCAGACTCTAGTAAAATAATGCTCAAAATTCTCCAAGCCAGATTTCAGCAATATGTGAACTGCGAACTTCCTGATGTTCAAGCTGGTTTTAGAAAAGGCAAAGGAACCAGAGACCAAATTGCCAACATCTGCTGGATCATTGAAAAAGCAAGAGAGTTCCAGAAAAAACATCTATTTCTGCTTTATTGACTATGCCAAAGCCTTTGACTGTGTGGATCACAATAAACTGTGGAAAATTCTGAAAGAGATGGAAATACCAGACCACCTGACCTGCCTCTTGAGAAACCTGTATGCAGGTCAGCAAGGAACAGTTAGAATTGGACATGGAACAACAGACTGGTTCCAAATAGGAAAAGGAGTATGTCAAGGCTGTATATTGTTACCCTGCTTATTTAACTTCTATGCAGAGTACATCATGAGAAACGCTGGGCTGGAGGAAGCACAAGTTGGAATCAAGATTATCAGGAGAAATATCAATAACCTCAGATATGCAGATGACACCACCCTTATGGCAGAAAGTGAAGAAATAAAGAGCCTCTTGATGAAAGTGAAAGAGGAGAATGAAAAAGTTAGCTTAAAGCTCAACATTCAGAAACTAAGATCATGTCATCTGGTTCCATCACTTCATGGCAAATAGATGGGGAAACAGTGGAAACAGTGGCTGACTTTATTTTTCTGGGCTCCAAAATCAATGAAGATGGTGATTGCAGCCATGAAATTAAAAGATGCTTAGTCCTTGGAAGGAAAGTCATGACCAACTTAGACAACATATTGGAAAGCAGAGACTTTGTCAACAAAAGTTCGTCTAGTCAAGGCTATGGTTTTTCCTGTGGTCATGTATGGATTTGAGAGTTGGAATATAAAGAAAGTGGAGCACCAAAGAATTGATGCTTTTGAACTATGGTGTTGGAGAAGACTCTTGAGAGTCCCTTGTAGTGCAAGGAGATCCAACCAGTCCATCCTAAAGGAGATCAGTCCTGGGTGTTCATTGGAAGGACTGATATTGAAGCTGGAACTCCAATACTTTGGCCACCCGATGCGAAGAACTGACTCATTTGAAAGACCCTGATGTTGGGAAAGATTGAGGTCAGGAGGGGAAGGGGACAACAGGGGATGAGATGGTTGGATGGCATCACTGACTCAATGGACATGGGTTTGGGTGAACTCCGGGAGTTGATGATGGATAGGGAGTCCTGGCATGCTGCATAGGTTCGCAAAGGTCGGACACAACTGAGCAACTGAACAAACTGAACTGATTTGAACTGAAAATCTGATCAACAGCTGTCAATGCTTCTCAGGTCTGTTTTGTTCTTAGGATACTACCTGATGTGGAAGTTCATTAACAAAACATTCCAGGTATTTTTGTAGCTGAGAAGATATCATTTTTCTTAAGCACTTTAATATAGTATTTTATATTCTTATGTATCCATTGTGGGCCAACCTATAATTCATGGACTGTCAGAAGAGTTTGTGGCTGATTACAGAGGAAATAATAAGAAGCTAGGTCATTATTGAGTGAATCCCTGTTTTTCAGCATTGTACCCAAATTTATAAAGAGTAACTGAAAATTATTTGCTGTTTAGTTGCTGAATCAGTCATGTCTGACTCTTTTGCAATCCTAAGGACTGTAGCCTGCTAGGCTCCTTTGTCCGTGGGATTTCCCAGTCAAGAATACTGGCCTCAGTTTTGCCATTTTCTTCCCCAGGGGATCTTCCCAACCCAGGGATTGAACCTGAGTCTCCTGAATTGGCAGGCAGATTCTTTACCACTGAGTTACCAGGGAAGCCCTGACTGATGTTTATTACATGCTCACTAAATATTTGCTATACCAAAGAAAAGTAATGAATAAAGGGTCTTTGTTTGTGGAATCACTACTATTTGAAATAAAATATTTTCTCAGTCCTAAAATAATATCATTTGTAAGAAATGTTATCTTTCTAATAAATTTTTTTTAAGGGAAACAGTCACACTGTCTTATCAATAGTCAAATAATCCTGAATTTTAGAATCATTAAAATGTGAAAACAAAAGAAATATCATAAATGAAATTATCAAATTCTTGTAGAATTATCTAAGTGTAATATCTTATTCTCCTACTTCTTCCTTGACTCTAAGATAAGAGTGTTGGCCTATGTAAATCAGACAAGTACTAATCCTATTATATATTCTTAATTTATATCTAGCCTCAAAGATACTTTCTATTCCATCTGCCACATTTTGTTGCCAAACTTTAATCAAATAATGTTCCCCCAGTGTTTGAAACACTGAAGATGGGGATTTGTGTCAAAACCTCGGAGCATGAGTTAGGAGTCTCTTCCTTCCCAGCTTTCAAATTGTTAAAGACCTCTCAGCCGATATTCACATGACTGCTGAAAGTAGAATTAATGAGCGAATGATTTAAAATTACAGATTCTGGGCCCACCAATAACTTCATGAATCACATTATCCAGAGTTTAGACCCACAAATCTGTAATTTTTGAGTGCTCTGCAGGAAGTTGGGTGGCAGCCAGTCCAATGTTGGTTTACAAGTTTTCATTTGGGACAGATGTCCTAGATCAAGGTAGTTGTCAAAGATCAGGGAGCAACAGGATGTTCCCAGAACTGCATACATTCTCAAACCTCTCTTTTTGAGTACCAGCAGCAAAAACAGGCACTTCTTTACCTCTCTTCTTATGACCATTCATTTTATAAAACAAAACCTCTGAGGAGTATAAAGATGAAGTTCTAAGAAGCATCCATCTTCTGTAAAGCCCTGTAACCATAGATCCCTAAACTCATAGATGGAAGCTTAGACCATTCTGTTTCTGGGAGTTCACTCTTCTCAGATTCACATCAAGGAATTTCATGAGTCCAGAGTTAGCACATGAATCATTTCCCAAATCCAGATTTAAATTTAAAAAACCAGGCTTGATACTGCTTGGATTCACATATCCCTTCCTTTCTTCTCCACCTTCTAAATCACATATGGAGAAACTGTCTATAGAAAGAAACTCTGGAAAATCAGTTACAAACTTCTGTTCTGGTAGGTGAGTTTCCCTGGTGGCTCAGATGGTAAAGAATCCGCTGGCAATTCTGGTATATAGAAAGAATGCAAACTAGGTTGTAATGATGTAGGACTGAAAATAAATGCATAGCACATGGATGCAGATAGTTGTTATCTCTACTGTAAAAAAAAAAGCACAGTTTAAGGTCAATGAGTACATACAGGAGAAGTATTTTTGCATTTTGGGGTCATAAAAGAAGACTTGTACAACACTCAAGAGAAGTATTTGCTATATTTGGATTTTAATGGCTTCATTAATGCATGAAAGTGAGAGTGAAGTTGCTCAGTCATCTCCAGACTCTTTGCGACCCCATGGACTGTAGCCTACCAGGCTCCTCCATCCATGGGATTTTCCAGGCAAGAATACTAGAGTGGGTTGCCATTTCCTTCTCCAGGAGACCTTCCCAACCCAGGGATTGAACCCGTGTCTCCCACATTGTAGGCAGACGCTTTTACCGTCTGAGCCACCAGGGAAGTCATTAAGGCATAGTTCTCTTTAAAATAAATTGTTCCTCCTTAACTTAATAAGACTGCTGTATGTATATACTTATGAAACCATCACCATAATCAAAATAGTGAACAATTCATCACCCCAAAAGTCTCCTCTTGTCTCTTTTTAGTCCTCTCAGCCCTCTCTTCACTTCCTACTCCCATTTTCAAGCAACATTTCTCTCATAAAATAGCTTGCATATTCAGTAATCTATTATTTTAAGATTCTTCCATGGTTATTATAATCATGTTTCATTCCTTTGTATTGTTGAGTAGTATTCCATTATATAGATATGATTTCTCTATAGATACATTTACCATTCACCTATTAATGGACATTTAGGTTAGTCTTAGTTTGCTGCTGTTACAAATAAAACTGCTATGAACATGTGTGAATAAGATTTTTTATAGTCACACTTTCATTTCTCTTGTGTCAGCATCTGGGAGTGCAATGACTGGAGCCTATGTTGGTATATATTTGACTTTGTTTAACTTTCTTATTTTTTTCTAGTAGCTTTTTTGTAAATTCTTTTGGGTTTGATGCGCAGATAATTATGCTGTCTGTGACTAAAGACAGATTACTTTATCTTTGGATTCACTTCTTCTTTTCCAAATTGTATGATTTTTGTTTCTTTCTCTTGCCTTATTGCACTGGCTAGGACCCTTAGTACAATATTCAATACAAAGTGGTGAGAGTCAAAATTCTTCCCTTATTCCTGAAATTTGAAGGAAAGCATTCAGTCTTTCACCATCAAGTGTATTTGATGTAGATTTTTTTTTTGTAGAGGACCTTTATTAAGTTAATGAATTCCCTTAAGTCCTAATCGGCTGGGCGTTCTTAATCAAGAATAGATACTGAGTTTTGTCCAATGGTTTTTCTGTAGCTATAGAGGTTGCTGTCATTAATCATCTGCGACTTGTTAATCTCTGTGGATACATTGCTGATAAATTGTCACAACAAAATATTAAAGAAAATAGCCCTCTATCATCTTACAAATAGTAAAACAAAGCTATCTAGAAACTTAAATGTAGAGTTAATAGTTTTGAACACAGACCTATCTAATAGCAAAAATCTGTTCCCTTTTTTCCCTTATAGATTTTTTTCAGAGAAATTTTGAAAGAGAGAGAGCAGCAAAATTACTTCTCGAATCTTTAAAATATTTTAAGACAGTCTTTTAATAGGTTCTCTACTTATGCAAATTGAACTAATTAAATAATTATAGATTTGGCCCTTTCGCCAAAAGAGGAAAGAAACATAAAGAATTCTCATGAACTTGTTTACAAAACAAAAACAGACTCACAGACTCATAGAGAATGAACTTATGGTTGTCAAAGGGGAAGGACGGGGCGGGGGAGAGATAGTTAGGGAGTTTGGGATGAACATGTACACACTGCTATATTTAAAATGGATGACCAAGAAGGACCTAATGAACAGCACAGGAAATTGTGCCTAATGTTACATGGCAGCTTGGATAGGATGGGAGCTTGGGGGAAAATGGATAGACGTATCTGTATGGATGAATTCTTTGCTGTTCACCTGAAACTACCACAACATTGTTAATCAGTTATACTCCAATATAATATAAAGTTTTAAAAAATTTAGGCTGCAATTCAGAAGATAACCATGAGGAGTACCTTGACCATTCCTTTCAGACTACTAATTACTTGGCACCTGAGGAGCAATTCACCGTACCCAGGGTGACAAACTCTTCTAGGTTTACATAAACCACTACAATTCTGAAACCTCATTTATCACTACTGATCACTCTATTTCTCTTTCCTTTGAAACTGTCATGTGATAAAGTAGTTTAGAGCATAGTTTTTCAGACTA
Source organism: Tragelaphus eurycerus (assembly GCA_935064755.1). Classification (NCBI taxonomy): domain Eukaryota; kingdom Metazoa; phylum Chordata; class Mammalia; order Artiodactyla; family Bovidae; genus Tragelaphus; species Tragelaphus eurycerus. The sequence goes on from CAKXYN010000508.1 coordinate 26,502, forward strand.
ACCAGGATAAACATTTCTCAAAAATTTAAGTTGTACTGCCATGTGATCCAGAAATTCTACTTCTGATTTTATTATATTCAAAACACTTGAGAGAATTTGGATATATAACCCAAATACTGAGATATTCATATATCCATGTTTCTACCAAAAGATGGAAGGAATCCAAAGGTTTATCAACGAATGAATGAGTAGACAAAAAGTAGTGTATATGTATAATGGAATATTATTCAACCTTCAATTCAGTTCAGTTCAGTCCCTCAGTCGTGTCCGACTCTTTGCGACCCCATGAACTGCAGCACGCCAGGCCTCCCTATCCATCACCAGCTCTTGGAGGTCACTCAGACTCACATCCATCGAGTCAGTGATGCCATCCAGCCATCTCATCCTCTCTCGTCCCCTTCTCCTCCTGCCCCCAATCCCTCCCAGCATCAGAGTCTTCTCCAATGACTCAACCCTTTGCATGAGGTGGCCAAAGTACTGGAGTTTCAGCTTTAGCATCATTCCTTCCAAAGAAATCCCAGGGCTGATCTCCTTCAGAATGGACTGGTTGGATCTCCTTGCAGTCCAAGGGACTCTCAAGAGTCTTCTCCAACACCACAATCAAAAGCATCAATTCTTCAGCTCTCAGCCTTCTTCACAGTCCAACTCTCACATCCATACATGACCACAGGAAAAACCATAGCCTTGACTAGACAGAATTCTGTTGGCAAAGTGATGTCTCTGCTTTTGAATATGTTATCTAGGTTGGTCATAACTTTTCTTCCAAGGACTAAGCGTCTTGCTGCAGTCACCATCTGCAATCATTTTGGAGACCCCCCAAAATAAAGTCTGACACTGTTTCCTCTGTTTCCCCATCTATTTCCCATGAAGTGATGGGACCACATGCCATGATCTTCATTTTCTGAATGTTGAGCTTTAAGCCAACTTTTTCACTCTCCACTTTCACTTTCATCAAGAGGCTTTTGAGTTCCTCTTCACTTTCTGCCATAAGGGTGGTGTCATCTGCATAGCTGAGGTTATTGATATTTCTCCTGGCAATCTTGATTCCAACTTGTGTTTCTTCCAGTCCAGCGTTTCTCATCATGTACTCTGCATAGAAGTTAAATAAACAGGGTGACAATATACAGCCTTGACGTCCTCCTTTTCCTATTTGGAATCAGTCTGTTGTTCCATGTCCAGTTCTAACTGTTGCTTCCTGACCTGCATATAAATTTCTCAAGAGGCAGGTCAAGTGGTCTGATATTCCCATCTCTTTCAGAATTTCCCACAGTTTATTGTGAGCCACACTGTCAAAGGCTTTGGCATAGTCAATAAAGCATAAATAGATGTTTTTTTCTGGAACTCTGAACCTTCATGTCTTATTTAAGCAGGTTTTTTCCATGATCCAGTGGATGTTGGCAATTTGATCTCTGTTTTCAACCTTATAAAGATATTTTTAAAAATCTACGACATGGATGAAATTTGAGGACATTATGGTAATAGAAATGCCACAAAATGACCAATATTTTATAATTTGACTTATATGAGTTACCTAAAGTACTCAAAGTCATAGAAAGAGAAAGAGCAGTAGTGGCCATGGGTTGGAGGGACAAGGGAATGAGGAGTTAGTCTTTTTTTTTTTTTTTAATTTACATTTTTGGCTGCACATCGAAGCATGGGGAAGATTAATTCCCTGACCAGGGATCAAATCTGTGTCCCCTGCATTGTAAGCATGGAATCTTAATCACTAGACTACCAGGGAAGTCCTGAGGAGTTACTCTTTAATGAGTATAAATTTTCAATTTTCAAGATGCAAAGGGTACTAGAGATGGATGATGCTTGCTGAACAACAATGTAAATGTACTTAGTATCACTGGGTTGAACACTTAAAATTGTTAAAGTAGTAAAACTGAATGTCAAAATGATAAAAACTTAATTTAAAAAATTTAAGGAAGTATTTTAAGAATTCTACTTTACACATCTGCTATGAAATGCAAATATAAGAGGGAGTTATAATACAAGACTACTTATCAATCATCCATCACCTTTCAGATTTTAAGGCACTGAGAAAATGAGGTTAGAGGTAGGAGGGAATTGCAGACAAGGGTATTTTGGACTATGTTAACACTGATTGAAAAAGAGGGCCTAGGAGGCGGTCCTAAGATGGCGGAGGAATAGGACGGGGAGACCACTTTCTCCCCCAACAAATTCAACAAAAAGAACATTTAAACGCTGAGTAAATTCCACAAAACAACTTCTGAATGCCGGCAGAGGACATCAGGCACCCAGAAAAGCAGCCCATTGCCTTTGAAAAGATATAGGAAAAAATATAAAAGACAAAAAAAGAGACAAAAGAGGTAGGGACGGAGCTCCATCCCAGGAAGGGAGTTTAAAAAGAGAGAAGTTTCCAAACACCAGGAAACACTCTCACTGCCGAGTCTGTGGCGAGCCTTGGAAGCACAGAGGGGAACATAACAAAGAGGAAAAATAAATACATAATTAAAACCCACAGATTATGAGCCCAATGGTAACTGCACCAGTGGAGAAGCAGCACAGATGCCTGTATCCACCACTAGCAGTGGGGGTTGGACAGGGAGGCCCGGGCTGCATTGCTTAGAGTAAGGATTGGGCCTGAATGCCCCGAGGGTAATCAGAGCTAACTAACTTGGGCTAGCAAACCAGACTGTGGGATAGATACCACACGAAAAGCTCTAACCTAAGACACCACCAGGGCCATGCACAGAACAAAGGACTGAACAGAATTAGCCAGCTGCAGACCATCCCCATCCAGTGACAGGCAGCCAGAGCAGGAAGGGGGCAATTGCAGCTCCAGAGAGACATTATCTACCAAACTACAAGCTGGCTTCTTTGCTAACTAAAACTTCTTGGGCTTCAGGACAGTCATCACCCACCTGAAAAGGTAAGCCGGTTGTACACCCAGAAAACTGAGCAGCAGGGATGGGATAGGCGATAAGTCACAGTGACCACGCTCGCCAAACACCTCATCACCTAAGCTGCTCAGACCTGGGAAGGGTACAAAACGCAGGCCCAATGGAGTCTGCGCCTCTGAGGACTACCCAAGTGCCTGAAACTGAGTGGCTTAGACCTGGGAGGTGTATGCAGCCCAGGGCCGGCCTCGAACGGTTCCCGGTGGAGCAACCTAGAGCCTGAGCTGTGTGGCCAGGGAGGGCACATGCACCGTGAGTGAGGGCAGGCCCAGTGTGGCTGAGACACTGTGAGCACATGCCAGTGTTATTTGTTTGCAGCATCCCTCCATCCCCACAGCGCAACTGAACAAGTGAGCATAAAAAATAAAATGTGTCCACCACCGCCCCTCCTTGTGTCAGGGCAGAAATCAGACACTGAAGAGACCAGCAAACAGAAGCTAAAACAGAGGGAACCACCTTGGAAGTGACAGGTGCAATAGATTAAAACCCTGTAGTTAGTACCGACTACATAGGAAGGGGCCTATAGATCTTGAGAAATATAAGCCACACCAAGGAACTATCTGAAAATGAACTGAACCCATGCTGCCCACAACAACACTAGAGAAAGTCCTAGCTATATTTTTTAAGATTATTATTATTTTTTCTTTTTTTAACTTTTTTAAATTTTTAAGTACTCTATTACTTCTTTAATTTTCATTTTTATAACCTACTATTACTTTTCCAAAAAAGACCCTATTTTTTAAAGCAAAATTCATATACACATATATATTTAATAATTTTTGTGACTTTTTTTCTTTTACTTTTTCTTTTCTTTAATATTGTATTTTTGAAAATCCAACCTCTACTCTAGATTTTTAATCTTTGCTTCTTGGTATTTGTTATCAATTTTATACCTTAAAGAACACAATCTTTAGTACCCATTTTTACTTGGGAGTGAGATTACTGGCTTGAGTGCTCTCTCCTCCTTTGGACTCTCCTTTTTCTCCACCAGGTTGCCTCTGTCTCCTCCCCTCCCCCTTCTCTTCTCTACCCAACTCTGTGAATCTCTGTGTGTTCCAGGTGGTGGAGAACACTTAGAAAACTGATTACTACCTGGATCTGTCTCTCTACTTTTCATTCCCCTCTTTGATCCCTCCTGGCCATCTCTGTCTCCTTCCTCCCTCTTCTCTTCTCTGTATAATTCTGTGAACATCTCTGAGCTGTCCAGACTGTGGAGAGCACATAACGAAGTGATTACTGGCTAGCTTGATCTCTCCTCTTTTGATTCCACCTCATCTCATTTGGGTCACCTCTAACTCCCTCTTCCCTCTTCTCTTTTCCATGTAACTCTGTGAACCTCTCTGGGTGTCCCTAACTGTGGAGAAACTTTTCATCTTTAACCCAGATGTTTTATCAATGGTGCTGTATAGAAGGAGAAGTCTTGAGACTACTGTAAAAATAAGACTGCAAATCAGAAGCAGGAGACTTAAGTCCAAATCCTGAGAACACCAGAGAACTCCTGTCTCCAGGGAACATTAATCGATAGGAGCTCATCAAATTCCTCCATACCTACACTGAAACCAAGCACTACCCAAGGGCCAACAAGTTCCAGAGCAAGACATACCATGCAAATTCTCCAGCAACACAGGAACACAGCCCTGAGCTTCAATAAATAGGCTGCCCAAAGTTACTCCATAACCATTGACATCTCATAACCCATTACTGGACACTTCATTGCACTCCAGAGAGAAGAAATCCAGCTCCACCCACCAGAATACCGACACAAGCTTCCCTAACCAAGAAACTTTGACAAATTTCTTGTCAAAGAAACTGATATAACCCCACCCACAGTGAGGAAACTCCACGATAAAGAGAACTCCACAAACTGCCAGAATATAGAAAGGACACCCCAAACGCAGCAATATAAACTAGATGAAGAGACAGAGGAATATCCAGCAGATAAAGGAACAGGATAAATGCCCACCAAACCAAACAAAAGAGGAAGAGATAGGAAATCTACCTGACAAAGAATTCCAATCCTGAAAATGATCCAAAATCTTGAAATAAAAATGGAATCACAGATAAATAGCCTGGAGACAAGGATTGAGAAGATGCAAGAAAGGTTTAACAAGGACCTAGAAGAAATAAAAAAGAGTCAATATATAATGAATAATGCAATATATGAGATCAAAAACGCTCCAGAGGCAACAAATACTAGAATTACGGAGGCAGAAGAGGATTAGTGAAATAGAAGATACAATGGTAGAAATAAATGAATCAGAGAGGAAAAAAGAAAAACAAATTAAAAGAAATGAGGACAATCTCAGTGACCTCCAGGACAATGTTAAACGCTACAACATTCAAATCATAGGAGTCCCAGAAGAAGAAGACAGAAAGAAAGACCATGAGAAAATACTTGAGGAGATAATAGTTGAAAAATTCCCTAAAATAGGGAAGGAAATAATCACCCAAGTCCAAGAAACCCAGAGTGTCCCAAACAGGATAAACCCAAGGTGAAACACCCCAAGACACATATTAATCAAAGTAACAAAGATCAAACACAAAGAACAAATATTAAAAGCAGCAAGGGAAAAACAACAAATAACACACAAGGGGATTCCCATAAAGATAACAGCTGATCTTTCAATAGAAACTCTTCAGGCCATGAAGGAATGGCAAGACATGCTTCAAGTGATGAAAGAAAATAACCTACAGCCCAGATTACTGTACCCAGCAAGGATCTCATTCAAATATGAAGGAGAAATCAAAAGCTTTACAGACAAGCAAAAGCTGAGAGAATTCAGCACCACCAAACCAACTCTCCAACAAATACTAAAGGATATTCTCTAGACAGGAAAAAAAAAAAAGGTTTAAAAACCCAAACCCAAAATAATAAAGTAAATGGCAATGGGATCATATTTATCAATAATTACCTTAAACGTAAATGGGTTGAATGCCCCAACTAAAAGACAAAGACTGGCTGAATGGATACAAAAAAAAGACAACCCTATTTACGTTGTCTACAAGATACCCACTTCAAAACAAAGGACACCTACAGACTGAAAGTGAAGGGCGGAGAGTTTATGAAGAGAGAGAATGGGATATCAATATTTTCCGGCTATCAGATAAAATAGACTTTAACATAAAGGCTGTGCAAAGAGACAAAGAATGACACTACATAATGATCAAAGGATCAATCCAAGAAGAAGATATAAAAATTATAAACATATATGCACCCAACAGAGAAGCACTGCAATATATAAGACAAATGCTAACAAGTATGAAAGGCTAAATTAACAATAACACAATAATAGTGGGAGACTTTAATACCCCACTCACACCTATGGATAGATCAATGAAACAGAAAATTAACAAAGAAAGACAAACTTTAAATGATACAATAGACCAGTTAGACCTAATTGATACCTATAGGACATTTCACCCCAAAACAATGAATTTCACCTTTTTCTCAAGTGCAAACGGAACCTTCTCCAGGATAGGTCACAGCCTGGGCCATAAATCTAGCCTTGGTAAATAAAAAAAAAAAAAAAAAAAATGAAATCATTCCAAGTATCTTTTCTGACCACAATGCAGTAAGATTAGATCTCAATTACAGGAGAAAAACTATTAAAAATTCCAACATATGGAGGCTGAACAACACGCTGCTGAATAACTGACAAATCATAGAAGAAATGAAAAAAGAAATAAAAATATACACAGAAATGAATGAGAATGAAAAGAAAACAATCCAAAACCCGTGGGGGCACTGTAAAAGCAGTGCTAAGGGGAAAGTTCATAGCAATACAGGCATACATCAAGAAACAAGAAAAAAGTCAAATAAATAACCTAACTCTACACCTAAAGCAACTAGAAAAGGAAGAAATGAAGAACCCCAGGGTTAGTAGAAGGAAAGAAATCTTAAAAATTAAGGCAGGAATAAATGCAAAAGAAACAAAGGAGACCATAGCAAAAATCAACAAAGCCAAAGGCTGGTTCTTTGAAAAGATAAATAAAATTGATAAACCATTAGCCAGACTTATCAAAAAAAAAAAAAAAAAGAGAAAAAATCAAATCAATAAAATTAGAAATGAAAATGGAGAGATCACAACAGACAACACAGAAATACAAAGGATCATAAGAGACTACTATCAGCAATTATATGGCAATAAAATGGACAACGTGGAAGAAATGGACAAATTCTTAGAAAAGTACAACTTTCGAAAACTGAACCAGGAAGAAATAGAAAATCTTAACAGACCCATCACAAGTACAGAAATTGAAACTGTAATCAGAAATCTTCCAGCAAACAAAAGCCCAGGTCCAGACGGCTCTACAGCTGAATTCTACCAAAAATTTAGAGAAGAGCTAACACCTATCCTCTCAAACTCTTCCAGAAAATTGCAGAGGAAGGTAAACTTCCAAACTCATTCTATGAGGCCACACTAATACCTAATACCAAAACCTGACAAAGATCCCACAAAAAAAGAAATCTACAGACCAATATCACTGATGAACATAGATGCAAAAACCCTTAACAAAATTCTAGCAATCAGAATCCAACAACACATTAAAAAGATCATACCCCATGACCAAGTGGGCTTTATCCCATGAATGCAAGTATTCTTCAATATCCGCAAATCAATCAATGTAATATGCCACATTAGCGTATTAAAATAAAAGCCATATGATTATCTCAACAGATGCGGAGAAAGCCTTTGACAAAATTCAACATCCTTTTATGAATAAAAAAACTCTCCAGAAATCAGGAATAGAAGGAGCATATCTCAACATAATAAAAGCTATATATGACAAACCCACAGCAAACATTATACTCAATCATGAAAAGTTGAAACCATTTTCCCTAAAGTCAGGAATAAGACAAGGGTGCCCACTTTCACCACTACTATTCAACATAGTTCTGGAAGTTTTGGCCACAGCAATCAGAGCAGAAAAAGAAATAAAAGGAACCCAAACTGGAAAAGAAGAAATAAAACTCTCAGTGTTTGCAGATGACATGATCCACTACATAGAAAACCCTAAAGACTCCACCAGAAAATTATTAGAGTTAATCAATGAATATAGTAAAGTTGCAGGTTATAAAATCAACACACAGAAATTCCTTGCATTCCTATACACTAATAATGAGAAAATAGAAAGAGAAATTAAGGAAACAATTCCATTCATCATCACAATGAAAAGAATAAAATATTAAGGAATATATCTACCTGAAGAAACTAAAGACCTATATATAGAAAACTATAAAACACTGGTGAAAGAAATCAAAGAGGACACTAATAGATGGAGAAATATACCATGTTCATGGATTGGTAGAATCAATATAATGAAAATGAGTATACTACCCAAAGCAATCTCTAGATTCAATGCAATCCCTATCAAGCTACCAATGGTATTTTTCACAGAGCTAGAACAAATAATTTCACAATTTGTATGGAAATACAAAAAAACCTCGAATAGCCAAAGAAATCTTGAGAAAAGACAATGGAACTGGAGAAATCAACCTGTCTGACTTCAGGCTCTACTACAAAGCCACAGTCATCAAGACGATATGGTACTGGCACAAAGAAAGAAATATAGATCAATAGAACAAAATAGAAAGCCCAGAGATAAACCCACGCACCTATGGACACCTTATCTTTGACAAAGGAGGCAAGATTATACAATGGATTAAAGACAATCTCTTTAACAAGTGGTGCTGGGAAAACTGGTCAACCACTTGTAAAAGAATGAAACTAGAACACTTTTAACACCATACACAAAAATAAACTCAAATTGGATTAAAGATCTAAATGTAAGACCAGAAAATATAAAACTCTTAAAGGAGAACGTAGGCAAACACTCTCCGACATAAATCACAGCAGGATCCTCTATGACCCACCTCCCAGAATATTGGAAATAAAAGCAAAAATAAACAATCGGGACCTAGTTAAAATTAAAAGCTTCTGCACAACAAAAGAAACTATAAGCAAGGTGAAAAGACAGTCTTAAGAATGGGAGAAAATAATAGTAAATGAAGCAACAGACAAACAACTAATCTCAAAAATATACAAGCAACTCCTGCAGCTCAATCCCAGAAAAATAAACGACCCAATCAAAAAATGGGCCAAAGAACTAAATAGATATTTCTCCAAAGAAGACATACAGATGGCTAACAAACACATGAAGAGATGCTCAACATCACTCATTATCAGAGAAATGCAAATCAAAACCACAATGAAGTACCATTTCACGCCAGTCAGAATGGCTGTGATCCAAAAGTCTACAAGCAATAAATGCTGGAGAGGGTGTAGAGAAAAGGGAACCCTCGTGCACTGTTGGCGTGAATGCAAACTACTACAGCCAAGCCACTATGGAGAACAGTGTAGAGATTCCTTAAAAAACTGGAAATAGAGCTTCCTTATGACCCAGCACTACTTTACTTTACTAGCATGTGAGATGAGTGCAATTGTGCAGTAGTTTGAGCACTCTTTGGCATTGCCTTTCTTTGGGAAATCCCAGGGCTGATCTCCTTCAGAATGGACCAGTTGGATCTCCTTGCAGTCCAAGGGACTCTTAAGAGTCTTCTCCAACACCACAGTTCAAAAGCATCAATTCTTCGGAGCTCAGCCTTCTTCACAGTCCAGCTCTCACATCCATACATGACCACAGGAAAGACCATAGCCTTGACTAGGCAAACCTTTGTTGGCAAAGCGATGTCTCTGCTTTTGAATATGCTATCTAGGTTGGTCATAACTTTCCTTCCAAGGAGTAAGCGTCTTTTAACTTCATGGCTGCAGTCACCATCTGCAGTGATTTTGGAGCCCAGAAAAATAAAGTCTGATACTGTTTCCACTGTTTCCCCATCTATTTCCCATGTAGTGATGGGACCAGATGCCATGATCTTCGTTTTCTGAATGTTGAGCTTTAAGCCAACCTTTTCACTCTCCACTTTCACTTTCATCAAGAGGCTTTTTAGTTCCTCTTCACTTTCTGCCATAAGGGTGGTATCATCTGCATATCTGAGGTTATTGATATTTCTCCCGGCAATCTTGATTCCAACTTGTGTTTCTTCCAGTCCAGCATTTCTCATGATGTACTCTGCATATAAGTTAAATAAACATGGTGACAATATACAGCCTTGACGTACTCCTTTTCCTGTTTGGAACCAGTCTGTTGTTCCATGACCAGTTCTAACTGTTGTTTCCTGACCTGCATACAGATTTCTCAAGAGGCAGATCAGGTGGTCTGGTATTCCCATCTCTTTCAGAATTTTCCACAGTTTATTGTGATCTACACAGTCAAAGGCTTTGGCATAGTCAATAAAGCAGAAATAGATGTTTTTCTGGAACTCTCTTGCTTTTTCGATGATCCAGCAGATGTTGGCAATTTGATCTCTGGTTCCTCTGCCTTTTCTAAATCCAGCTTGAACATCAGGAAGTTCACGGTTCACATATTGCTGAAGCCTGGCTTGGAGAATTTTGAGCATTACTGATGCTAAAGCTGAAACTCCAGTATTTTGGCCACCTCATGTGAAGAGTTGACTCATTGGAGAAGGCTCTGATGCTGGGAGGGATTGGGGGCAGGAGGAGAAGGGGACGACAGAGGATGAAATGGCTGGATGGCATCACTGACTCGATGAATGTGAGTCTGAGTTACCTCCGAGAGCTGGTGATGGATAGGGAGGCCTGACGTGCTGCAGTTCATGGGGTCGCAAAGAGTCAGACACGACTGAGCAACTGATCTGATCTGATCTGATGACCCAGCAATCCCACTGCAGGGCATACACACTGAGGAAACCAGAATTGAAAGAGACACGTGTATCCAAATGTTCATTGCAGCACTGTTTATAATAGTCAGGACATGGAAGCAACCTAGATGTCCATCAGCAGATGAATGGATAAGAAAGCCATGATACATATACACAATGGAGTATAACTCAGCCATTAAAAAGAATACATTTGAATAGGTTCTAATGAGGTGAATGAACCTGGAGCCGATTATACAGAATGAAGTAAGCCAAAGAGAAAAACATCAATACAGTATACTAATGCATATATATGGAATTCAGAAAGATGGTAATGATAACCCTGTATGTGAGACAGCAAAAGAGACACAGATGTATAGAACAGTATTTTGGACTCAGTGGGAGACGGCGAGGGTAGGATGATTTGGGAGAATGGCATTGAAACATGTATAATATCATATAAGAAATGAATCACCAGTCTAGGTTTGATGCAAGATACAGGATGCTTGGGGCTAGTGCACTGGGATGACCTAGAGGGATGGTATGGGGAGATAGATGGGAGGGGGGTTCAGGATTGGGAACACATGTACACCCAGGATGGATTCATGTTGATGTATGGCAAAACCAATACAATTGTAAAGTAAAAAGAAAAAAGAAAGGTGGAAACGGAGGGAGGTGGGAGGGATGTTCAAGTGGGAGGGGACATGGGTAAATCTATGGCTGATTCATGTTTATGTTTGGTAGAAACCAACACAATACTGTAAAGCAATTATCCTTCAATTAAAAATATATAAATTAAAAAAGAAAAAAAAAAAGCAGAGACATTACTCTCCCAACATAGGTCCATCTAGTCAAGGCTATGGTTTTTCCAGTGGTCATTATGGATGTGAGAGTTAGACTATACAGAAAGCTGAGTGCCAAAGAATTGATACTTTTGAATTGTGGTGTGGGAGAAGACTCTTGAGAGTCCCTTGGACTGCAAGGCGATTCAACCAGTGCATCCTAAAGGAAATCAGTCCTGAATATTCTTTGGAAGGACTGATGCTGAGGCTGAAACTCCAATAGTTCGGCCACCTGATGCAAAGAACTAACTCATTGGAAAAAATCTTGATTCTGGGAAAGACTGAAGGTGGGAAAAAAAGGGGACAACAGAGGATGAGATGGTTTGATGGTATCATGACTCAATGGACATGAGTTTGAGTAGACTCCAGGAGTTGGTGATAGGTAGGGAGTCCTGGTGTGCTGCAGTCCATGGGGTCGCAAAGATTCAGACACAGGTGACTGAACTGAACTGATCTGAAAGACCAATAATTCACACATATGTTTAACTGATTTTTAATTCAGACATTTCTGAATTTCCATAGTCAATTCTTTTAGTTTAATCTAATCACCAAATGATAAAGATTTCGGTGGTTGTATTTGTCTTTGATAAGAAATTTAAATCCAAATTTTCAGGGATAAGAATGTTTTTGATGAGTGATAGCTCTAGACATGGTCTATGAACCTAGAGAAATACTTTCTTAGAATGAGTGTTTCCCCTCTAAACCTACACCTGTGCTGCCACAGTACTAACCACTTCCTGTCTGTGAAGGCAATTCTCTACCCTGGTCCCTACAGCAGGTGGCTGTATCAATTAGAACTCTGGGTTTTGGTACAGGTCCCTCCTACATGCCTCTCACTGTGGGCTCACTCATTGCACAGAAATACACTGCAGAGTCCTCCAGTAGTGAAGCTGAGATGGTAAGTGTGATGAATTTGCTTGCCTTCTGGAAATTCAATGAGTAGCGACCTTCTGTAGCATTTGGCTTGTTATAAGAGTCCTGACTAATGAGGAAGGTCATCACCCCACTGCTGTGTTGCTTGTACCAGAATAGACTGTAAGTTGTATCACCGATGTCATATGTGCAATTCAGGGTCACAGTTTCTTTCTCCTGCACTGACATTGGTGGTTGGTCTTGAGTTACTTTCTGGGCAATATTGGATCCTAGAGGAAAAAGATAGAAGTAGACTGTAGCCATGAAATTAAAAAATACTTGCTTCTTGGAAGGAAAGCTATGGAAAAGCTAGACAGTGTACTAAAAAGCAGAGACATTACTTTGACAACAAAGATCTGTATAGTCAAAGCTATGGGTTTTCCAGTAGTCATGTATGGATATCAGAGTTGGACTAGAAAGAAGGCTGAGTGCTGAAGAATTGATGCTTTCAAATTGTGGTGTTGGAGAAGACTCTTGAGAGTCCCTTGGACTGCAAGGAGCTCAAACTACTCAGTCCTAAAGGAAATCAACCCTGAATATTCATTGAAAGGACTGATGCTGAAGCTCCAATACTTTGGCCACCTGATGCAAAGAGCAGACCCGCTGGAAAAGACCCTGATGCTAGGAAATATAGAAGACAAAAGAATAAGGGTGCAGCAGAAGATGAGATGATTAAAGAGTATCACTGACCCAATGTACATGAATTTGAGCAAACTCCAGGAGGTAGCAAGGAACAGGGGAGCCTGGGGTTCTGCAGCCCATGAGGTTATAAAGAGTCAGACACAGCTTAGCTACTGAACAAAAACAATAGAGATTTAGGAATAAGTGATGTAGAATAAAGAAATTCTACTTTACACTCAGCTAGGCTTCCTTCCCAGGGTAGCCTTAAGACTGCTGTTCCTTTGGTCCTTAGGTCACAGAGGAGGCACAATCCTATCAGGACCATCCTTACCTAAACACAGTGAAGCCACGACCACCTTCAGAAGGCTGGAGAGAAGCATGTTTCAGCTCTTCCACTAGATGGAAAATATCTTCTTCTTCAATGTCAAGGCTTTGCAAGGTGAGGTGAGCTTGACAGGGTGAGGGAAGAATTGCTGGGTATGTGCTGCTGCTGCCCCACAACAGGAAACTGGGGTGAGTTGATGTAGCAAGTTGAGTAGCAAGTTGATGTAGTTAGTTGAGTAGACAGTTGATGTGGGTTACATCAACTTCTCTATGAACCAGGTGAGAGTCCTACTCACCCAAAACTTCCTTTTGTATTCACCAGTTCTTTGACTTATAGCTATTACATCTTAAAATAAACACAAGTTAAATTTGATATTGCAAAGAAGACTCCTCCCCCCCCACAACACACACACACACACACACACACACACACACACAGTGCTGTGTTGGATCATTGCTTCTGTAAAAGAAATGAGTGAGTAGCTCTTATTTACAAATATTGTCTATAATGTATTATGGAAATAAATAAGACATGCTAACCATGCAGCCTCACTTCTGTGTTCAGTTCTTCCACCTAAAGCAGAAATAAATCACTTTATGGTAAGAAGGCAAAGCACTTTAGCTCTTCTATTCTGCCTATTGTTACAATAAAGCTTCTCCTCACTATCAACATTTTCAGTTGCCCATCTTGGGGCCAGAGCAGGAAAATCTAACCATCCCTTTCTAAAGAGTTTAGGCTGAGGTTGCAGAGATTGACTCCTGTCACAGAAATCCCCTTTTATTTTCTACTAATTTTGACAGTCCAGCTCTGTTCATGAAAGCCAGATTAGATATCTTAGTTTTGTCATTAGGTTATCAAGCCTTTGAATTTATATTCATCCCATTAACTCAACTGGGACCATAAATGAGCCATACCAAATGGTTATGTATCCTGTATGCCCAGCTCTAAAGGAAGTACATAGAAGCTGATCTCATACACCTCCATAAGACAACTAACCCTAAGATCACCACTGATTCCACCCCCAACCCTATACCTGTGCCACCACATTCCTAACCACTTCCTGTCTGTAATAAATCTTTGTGTATGAATATAGCAGGAAAGCCATGCCTAGGGATATGACTCTACACCATGGCAAGCAACAAAGACCCACTGCCTATCACAGCCTATTTCTTGATAAATTAGCTAAAACTTATCTTCCCCCAATAGCTCAGTTGGTAAAGAATCCACTTGCAATGCAGGAAACCCCGGTTCAATTCCTGGGTCGGGAAGTTCCACTGGAGAAGGGATAGGCTACCCACTCTAGTATTCTTGGGCTTACCCTGTGGCTCAGCTGGTAAAGAATCTGCCTACAATGCAGGAGACCTGGGTTTGATCTCTGGGTTGGGAAGATCCCCTGGAGAAGGGAAAGGTTACCCACTCCAGTATTATGGCCTGGAGAAATCCATGGACAGTATAGTCCATGGGATCACAAAAAGTCAGACATGACTGAGTGACTTCCACTTCACTGTTCACTTCACATCTTTCTGTCTCAGTAATGACAGCCTCAGCGAAATTGTTTGAAGCATCTTTAAATTTTGCAATGGAATCTCTATTAAGTTTAATGGAACTGAATCATCTTTAGATTTTGCAGTGGAATCTCTATTAAGTTTAATGGAACCACATACAGTAGGAATTGTTCTCTAATTTAAAAACACCCAACTTTTTTCTAACAACTGGTTGACTAAATATGAAATATCATTAATTTCTCTTCACATTATTTAAGTCTTTTAAACTTCTCAATTAAAGGATCTCATGACTGTATTCTGTTACTCAAAATACATCCATACTCAGAACAATTTTTTGGACAGTCTCATATCAAACTCTGAATTTATATTTTTTTAATTTTTGAAATGAGTTAGGTATGGGCAGGGGGTGCTTCCCTGGTAGCTCAGCTGCTAAAGAATCCACCTGCAGTGCAGGAGACCCCAGTTCAATTCCTGGGTTGGGAAGGTGCCCTGGAGAAGGGATAGGCTACCCACTCCAGTATTCATGGGCTTCCCTGGTAGTTCAGTCAATAATCTGCCTGCATTGTGGGAAATCTGAGTTTGAGCCCTAGGTGGAAAGATCCCCTTTAGAAGGGCATGACAACCCACTCCAACATTCTTGCCTGGAGAATCCCCGTGGACAGAGGAGACTGGGCAGGCTACAGTCCGTGGGGTTGAGAAGAGTCGGACACAACCAAGTGACTAAGCACAGCACAGCACAGGAATGGGGAGTTTGTCGTTATAAAAGGAGAGCACAAGGGAGTTCTGGGGAGCAGTGAAACGGTTCTGTGTCATTATCCTGTGATGGCTACATGATCTCTACGATGGATTAAAATTCAAAATAAACAGAAATATAAATCAAAAATAGTCAAATTTTCTATGTAATTACTTAGGAATTAAGGTTTAAAATACTGAACACAAAATAGCATAATGAGAATCTTCTACCATCTTTTCACCCTGTCCAAAACACCAATTTTGACAGTCATACTCCAAGGGAGCTTTGAGAAGTTCAGAAATCCAGCAGAGAAGTTCCAGTACACTGTCTGACGTCAGACACACTGAAGAGGGTTAGGGGAACAATTTCACATTACCTTCATCACTCCTCCCCTCAAAGCACACAGCTGGGTTCCAGGGAAAATATTTTTGACCTGAGATTTCTCTACAGAGGAAAATGAGGGTCTGTGAGTGAGCATCTGCTCTTCAGCTTTGGAAGAACCTACAGAAAAGCCTCGCCCCTTTCTCACCCTCACCCAGAATACTTAGGTGTGCTGCTCAGCTGGGGAGTGGGGAGCACCTGGGAACAGCAGCCAGGTCTCCAGGAGGGCATTAAAATGGACACGTTTCCTACGACCAGGGCACTGGCTCCATCAGGACTGCCCACCAGTCGCTGGATGCCTTGCCTGCCAATCATCAAAAGTGGCCCAAGGATGCCAGCCATCACACAACGTCTGACTCAAAGCAGAGCACGAAGAACAGCCAGAGAGAGGCTTTGCAGATGCCTAGTGAGCATGTGCAGAAGGCGGCCCCACTCTGCTGGCCTGGAAGAAACAAGATAGGTGTAAGTAGCCAGCATCCCCCTGAGGAAAAGGAAGAAAAATGGAGGCTATCAACACCCAGACTGGCCTCCTAGGATCAAGAGAAGGCCATGAAGTTTGCAGTAAATTGTCCAGAGACAGGAGAAAGTAAATATACCATTTGATTTGCAATCATTTGAACGTGACATTTTCAAATCACTTTCTATCTTACTTTCCTCAAATGCACAAAAAATATGTATTATTACTGGGCACTAAAGGAAAACACCTATCACATTTTCTCAATAAGGAAGTGGTCAATGCACATAAAGGGGACGTCAAACAATGTAAAATTGGAATTTATTAATATTTCTCATAGAGCTATTTCAAAGCTGATGTTTGGGAACAAGACAATGCAATGGGGAATGCTCAGTTCAATATTTAATATTAAGTGGAAAAAGATACTAATTAAGGTAGGAATTTATAAAAAGAGTAAACAATATTAGCAACATTGTGATCATAGAATTGTCAATATCATATTAATTATATAAAGCATTTTCTTATATTTGGCATGTAATTTGTATAATCAGAAAAATATGCTGTTTTCAAAGCACAATATTTAAAAAAATCCATTCATAAGAAGGGTTGTGATATGGATAACAGGGGGAGTATTTATAGAAGAGGAGTCTGAATGGCAAAATGTAAATTTGGTCTTACAATTTAAAAATAAATCAGTAAATTACTAACTCTCTTCAAGAATTCAGTAAGCAACAGGTATCCAACAACATGTTCTAACTCTTTCTAGCTACCCTTGAGTCTAATATTCTTATCCAATGCTTTTTATGGCTTCCCTGATAACTTGGTAAAGAATTGCCTGTGATGCTGGAGATCCTGGTTAGATTCCTGGGTCTGGAAGATCCCCTGGAGAAGGGATAGGCTACCCACTACAGTATTCTTGGGCTTCCCCTGTGGCTCAGCTGGTAAAGAATCTGCCTGCAGTGTGGGAGACCTGGGTTTGATCCCTGTGTTGGGAAGACCCCTGGAGAAGGGAAAGGCTACCATTCCAGAATTCTGGCCTGGAGAATTCCATGGACTGTATAGTCCATAGTGTAGCAAAGAGTTGAACACGACTGAGTGACTTTCACTTTCTTTCACATGTTTTTTATGATGAGCACATCAGTTTCCACCTGCAGACAAACAATATAACATTTCTCATATTTGAAGGCTGCACCAAAGGAAGGGGGCTGCCCAAGTCACAGGTTTGAATACAGATAGAAGATGCGTGGGAAGCACTGTGTACTTGCTGCACAGAAGTAGACAGCTGAGTCTCCAGCTTCAGTGGTTGCGATGTGCAGGGAGAGATGTTTGGCTGTCTTATTCAATAAAACAGTCAGTCTCTGGTCTTCCTCTTTGTCCTTATTTGAATAAATAGCTATAAGGAGCTGGGGACCTTTACCAGGTTCTTGCTTATACCAAGGGAAATACTCTGAGTTACCATCTGTATAAGTGCAGGTGATAAAAGTGCTGTTTCCCTCCTGGACACTCAGGGTAGGACTCTGCTCCACCTTGTTTCCAAGGCTGACACCTATGGAGAAAGTAGAAGTCAGAGAAAGGTTGTTAGATTATTTAGCTGTAGAATTTACTTTCCCTTTTCTACAATAACTAGAAGAAACCTGAATAAAGCCAGTCTTGGCATCTAAAGAATATCTACTAATACACTCTATTTCCCTTAAACCCTCAACTCACAGTCCAGCTGCAGCCACAAGAATGTGATTAAAGCTCCAATGGGTATCTTCATTGTTTTTCCTATTTAGAATCAATTGTAGACCTGCAGTCTCCAGCCAGGAGAGCTGCTTCTGTTACCAAGTGGTCCCTTCTTTTCTCTAGTGGTTTCTTTCATTGTCTACCCAGCCAATAAGAAAAAGGCTCTGCTTTTGCCCCCAGCCTACCTATCCATTCAGAACCCACTCAATGAACCCTCCACATGTCCTGATCAGCAGAGGTACACCACCATCTGGTGGTCACATCTCTACCTACTGAACTCTCTGGTTAAATGTCTTTCTCATACCTGTGCCTATGAGGGACTGTGATGCATAAAAACAGCAAAGATGAAACAAATTATGTCTTAGATCGAAAATTTAAATGCACAGTAAGAATGTAGAGATTAAAATTTACACCTCTGCACACAACTGAGTCATTTTTAGTAAGTTACAAGGAGGTAGATGCTGTTGCTCTTTATCAAATGATGGGCCTGATATTAGTTTTGAAATGAGAAAAGTACCATGATTCACTCTTAAACATAAAAATATGAACTTTCCTTTTCAGCCTGTATACCATGCTCTTTTGTCTACTATGGGGAGAAAATCTTTCTAAAAGGAACATGTAAGCCAAAGAAGAGTATAAGAGAAAAAAGATTATTTGATATTCCGAATGCCTATTATCTTAGATTGTGTTCCTCTAAGCCGGTCTTGCCTGTTAACTGTGACTGTAGTTAACAATACTGTACTTTTCATTTGAAAGTTACTCGGAGTGCAGACCTTAAATAACTCACCATAATAACAACAACAAGACAAAAACTCTGGTAATTATGTACAGTGAAAGATGTGTTCACTAATCTTATCAGTGTTATCACTTCAAAATATATACATGTATCAAAACATTATAGACACCTTAAACTCACACATATTTTAAAAGCAGTGAGTGACTCAGCCTGGAATTTCCTCCAGAGTATGAGTACGAGTCAGTTCTACTGGCATGCTTCTGCTGCCTTGGCCATCGCTGGCTCAGAGTCTATATTCTATTATTTTTCTTCCAATCTCCACTACAATGTTCTTTCCCCAAGTCACTGACAGTGACATTTCCCCAATAAAATGTTCTTTCCCCAAGACATTTCCCCCTAACTTCTGTGAGTTTCCAGAATTATCTTCCTCTACCAAAACCACTTTGATTTCTTAGAATTTTATGGTTACCTCTGTGAGAATAAATCCAAGAAAGCCTCAATATTGCCTGTGTCTTCTAGAGAAATAGTGCAAATAGAAGATTGACCCTAAAGAACCTGTCATAAGAAACAGTCCCTGAGCAACCAACACTACCTTATTTCCAGAGGAAGAAGCCCCTCTCCTGTGATTTGGATTCTCTGGCCCTGCGGATTACAAAGAATAAATTAACCTCTGTTCCATATCTCACACCTTTAAAAACTTACACAGCTATGGTGAAGAATATCTACTCAATATATAAATATGAATATTTATTAAAATGTGCGGGTTTTATGTGTATTAAACTTCTTGCATTTCAGGCAGATTATTTACTGTCTGAGCCACCAGGGAAGCCCAGGTAATACACAAAGTTTGAAACAATTTTTTATGTGACATTCTTAATTCATCAAAAACTAACTTTCACTTCTCTTCTGGATTTAGAAAGCAATTATTGCTTGTTATAAATTCCCTGGAGGCTCAAACAGTATAAAATCCACCTGCAATGCGGAGGCCCGGGTTTGATCCCTGGGTCAGGAAGATCCCCTGGAGAAGGGAATGGCAACCCACTCTAGTATATACTTGCCTGGAAAAATGAATAACTAGATTTAAACCAACAGTGCATAACAAAAATATATTAATGTTATGACTATAGCTCATTCATAAAGCCTACAAATACAGCCTTTGAAAAAAGTAGAAGAAAATTTTCATGAAGGTGGAAGGATGAAGCAAAGAAAAATATTTTAGAAGCAGCAGGTATTTCAAGGTCAATAACATTTTTAATCATTCTTATCATAATAGTCACTGCAGAACCAGAAAACATATATTGTTCACTTCTGTGCTTAAAACTTTCTCCCAAGCAACAAAAGTGCTCCTAGTGTGCCAATAAACAGATGTTAATTAAATAAGATTGCACCAATATTTGCAAAGACAAGCAGTATATTTGCAATGCAATACAGAGATTGATTACTCTATTATTCTTTTCAATACACCATCTTCTCTAACTTCCTTATCTCTCACAATTTCAAGACTGTTACAAAATACTCAATATTTTGCAAAAATCTATAAGGGAAAATCTGAAAAAGAATACATATACTATGTGTATACATAGTATACTCATGTACACAACAATTACTTTGCTGTACACCTGACACTAACACAACATTGAATATCGACTATACTTCAATTTAAAATTAAAGTTTTTAAAAGGCCATGATTTTTGGAGGCTGTAGCTCTCCTATTTGGAGAAGGCAATGGCAACCCACTCCAGGACTCTTGCCTGGAAAATCCCGTGGATGGAGGAGCCTGTTAAGCTGCAGTCTATGGGGTCGCTAATAGTTGGACACGACTGAGTGACTTCACTTTCACTTTTCACTTTTAGGCATTGGAGAAGGAAATGGCTACCCACTTCAGTGTTCTTACCTGGAGAATCCCAGGGATGGGGGAACCTGGTGGGTCGCCATCTATGGGGTCGCACAGAGTCGAACACGACTGAAGCGACCTGGCAGCAGCAGCAGCAGCAGCAGCAGCTCTCCTATTATTTCTCCTGCATGCTCTGTCAGGAAGACACTATGCAAATGACACCTTCTCTGGTGCACTCTGGCTCTCTAAATGTATATTGTATACTGAAAGTATAATAAAACTTAGTAAAGCAAAACCCATCAAGTTGGCCTGGAACAACCTGTGGGGCATGGATTTTGACTGCAAGAATGAGCAAGGGACTATTGCATTGTTTATGTGGTTTAACCTTGAAATTACTTTGGTCTTTGATAAGGAACCATTGGTGTCAGACAGTTTTTAGCTTCACTAATAAGAGGTTGGGTAAAGGGAACATTTCCCAGTGATGCAGTGGTAAAAAATACACATGCAATGCAGCAGACCCAGGTTCAATCCTTGGATCAGGAAGATCCCCTGGCGGAGGGCATGGCAACCCACTCCAGTATGCTTGCCTGAAGAATTCCATGGACAGAGGAGCCTGGAGGGCTACAGTCCATGGGGTCCCAAAGAGTCAGACATGACTGAAATGACTGAGCACTCACACAAGGGAAATGTTTACTTCTTGATCTTATGCTCAAGACATTGGTATGATTTTTGTATCAACCAGAAAGTGAGAGACAAACCACCATAAACTCTGCTGGGACCAGAGGGGATCAGACACTCAGCAGCCAGGGCCCGTTGCTGCTCAGAGTTTGTGCTCAGCTCCCCGTGCAGTTTCTGTCACTGTGTCACTCAGAGCACAGTAGTACACAGCCGAGTCTGACTCTTGGGCTGAGGCTTTCTCCAAGTGGAAGGAGGTGGTTTCTGTATTGTACGTGGCTTCAAAACCTTTGTTGGTTCCCTTCTCATTGGCCTTTGTGGCTTTCAGGAGGATCTGTGGACCTTCTCCAGGATACTGGACATACCAGAAAAGAGCAGGGTACCCAGAGCTTGAATAAGTGCAGTTTATAGTCACAGAAGTCCCTTCTGAACGACTCACTTGGCCATCCATCTGGGTCACTGAGTTTCCATGGGTTTGTCCTGGGCAAATTATAAATAAAAATTTTGTGTCACCGTGGGCATAATTTTCTGGGATAAAATTATGGTTAAAGATTTTGCTGACATAATAGAAGGAAGAATCCATGTTTTAAGAGGCATGTTACTTACCAAGCATTAAGAGTATCACAGTCACTAAGCCTGGAGAAGAGCTCATCTCTGGAGTGTCACCTGAATAAAGAGATGACACCTGACACTTCTGCTTTTAAGAAGAAGAAAGGTTGAATCACAGTGAAGTGACGAATAGAAGCCTGCATTTCATACAGGAAATGGGTTGGTGTCAGGAAGCTGCACCCCCTCTTGGACAGAGAGAGGAATAGGATGCTTATAACCTAGTCTCCCAAACATGTTCTCATCCCCAGCTTTATTTTTGAGACATATACCAGTGTTCAGATGGCACTTCGAAATCTGAACAAGTTGCTCTAACCTCTTACGTCTATTTTGTTTTAGGCCTCTACCTGACAAAAGTCCTTTAACAGAACATCCCTAGGGTATGTCTGTAACTGAAAAGATACCAGTTTCCTTGACCGTGTTAAAACAGTCCTTATCCTCATGGATTCAGTGTGAGCTAGCCATAATTCATCGAATACCAGAAAAGCATTTGCGGTTGAACTTAGAAGTAATAAAAAATCAAGTCATTACTGAGTGATTCTTTACTTTTCAACACTGTACCCTAATACGTAAAGCAGTAAACTGAGATTTATTACATCACAAAATATCTGTCCAATTAAACAAAAATGATGAATAAACAATCTTTGAGGAATCACTACTTTTTGAAATGCACTCTTTCCTTGGTTGGTTGGTTTAGTCACTAAGTCTTGTCCAACTTTTGCAACTCCATGGAGCTTGCAAGGCTTCTCTGCCCATGGGACTCTCAGGCAAGAATACTGGAGTCGTTTGCCATTTCCTTCTCCAGGGGATTTTCCTGATTCAGGAATCAAAGCTGGATCTCCTGCTTTACAGGCAGATTCTTTACCAACTGAGCTGGGAGGGACTAGCTCTAAATTATATCAATTGTAAGGAATTCTATCTTTTAATAAAAGCTTTTAAGATTGGAAAAGTCATATATCTTACTAATAGTCATATATTCCTGAATATAAAAATAATTCGAAAAAGAAAATATGAATCCTAGTCATAAAGAAACACCATAATTGAATTTATGAAATTCTATTTGATGTTCTGATATGAATATCTTATTCTCTCAGTTTCAGGTTGGCTAAGTATTAGTCATTTAGTCATGTCTGATTCTTTGTGACCCCATTGACTGTAGCCCTCCAGCCTCCTCTGTCCATGGAATTCTCCAGGTGAGAATAAAAGAGTGGGTTGCCATTCCCTTCTGCAGTAGATCTTCCCAACCTAGGGATCAAACCTGTGTCTCCCTCATTGCTGGCAGATTTTTTACTGTCTGAGCAACAAATACTAATCTTACTAAATCCTACTAATATTACACTCAGTAGATATCTAATCTCAAGTACACTTTTTATTACTTAATGTAATAAGTAATAAGCAAAATGTTATACCAACATATTGATGCCAAATTTTAACCAAATAATTTTCCTCCACTGTGTCAGGAACCCTAAAGATGTGAATTTCTGTCAAAAGCCTGGACCTTGGGTTAGGACTGTTCTTTCCCTGCTTTTTAAATCATTAAAGACTTATAAATTGATATTTATACAACAGCTGATGATAGAATCAATATGTGCATGATTTAAAATTACAGATTCTGGATGCACCACAAACTTCATGAATCATTTTTTCCAGAATTGAGACTTGTGAATTTGTAATTTTGAAAGCTCCCTAAGAGGGTTTGTTGAAACCAGTCCAACAAAATTTCATTTGTGATGCATGTCTAGACAAAGATAGTTGCCAAAGATCAGGGAGAAAGCTCTGGGCTCAGAGTGGAAAAATGTTTCCATGACTATACTGTGCTAAGTCACTTTAGTTGTGTCGGACTCTTTGTGACTGTATAGACTGTAGTCCAACAGGCTCTTCTGTCTATGAGATCCTCCAAGCAAAAATACTTGAGTGCATTGCCATATCCTCCTCCAGAGGATCTTCCTGAACCAGGGATTGAACCCACATCTCTTATGTCTTCTGAACTGGTAGGTTGGTTTTTTTTTACCACTAGAGCCACTTGGGAAACCCATGACTGTACAAGTTGTGTTAAATGATAGTTCTCTGTGAAGTACCAGTAGCAAAAAGAAGCCTTCTTTAGCTCATGTTTTTTAAGCTGGCTTTTTATGAATGTTCATTTTATTAAAAAAAAATCAGTTTAATTCAGTCGCTCAGTCATGTCCGAATCTTTGCGACCCCATGAATCACAGCACACCAGGCCTCCCTGTCCATCACCAACTCCCAGAGTTCACCCAGACTCACATCCATCGAGTCAGTGATGCCATCCAGCTATCCCATCCTCTGTCGTCCCCTTCTTCTCCTGCCCCCGATCCCTCCCAGCATCAGAGTCTTCTCCAATGAGTCAACTCTTTGCACGAGGTGGCCAAAGTACTGGAGTTTCAGCTTTAGCATCATTTATTCCAAAGAAATCCCAGGGCTGATCTCCTTCAGAATGGACTGGTTGGATCTCCTTGCAGTCCAAGGGACTCTCAAGAGTCTTCTCCAACACCACAATCAAAAGCATCAATTCTTCGGCCCTCAGCCTTCTTCACAGTCCAACTCTCACATCCATACATGACCACTGGAAAAACCATAGCCTTGACTAGATGAACAATTGTTGGCAAAGTAATGTCTCTGCTTTTGAATACGCTATCTAGGTTGATCATAACTTTCCTTCCAAGGAGTAAGCGTCTTTTAATTTCATGGCTGCAGTCACCATCTGCAGTGACTTTGGGGCCCAGAAAAATAAAGTCTGACACTGTTTCCACTGTTTTCGCATCTATTTCCCATTAAGTGATGGGACCAGATGCCATGATCTTCATTTTCTGAATGTTGAGCTTTAAGCCAACTTTTTCACTCTCTACTTTCACTTTCATCAAGAGGATGTTTAGTTCCTCTTCACTTTCTGCCATAAGGGTGGTGTCATCTGCATATCTGAGGTTATTGATATTTCCCCCAGCAATCTTGATTCCAGCTTGTGTTTCTTTCAGTCCAGCGTTTCTCATGATGTACTCTGCATAGAGGTTAAATAAGCAAGGTGACAATATACAGCCTTAAAGTACTCCTTTTCCTATTTGGAACCAGTCTGTTGTTCCATGTCCAGTTCTAACTGTTGCTTCCTGACCTGCATACAAATTTCTCAAGAGGCAGGTCAGGTGGTCTGGTATTCCCATCTCTTTCAGAATTTTCCACAGTTTATAGTGATCCACACATTCAAAGGCTTTGGCATAGTCAATAAAGCAGAAATAGATGTTTTTTCTGGAGCTCTCTTGCTTTTTGATGATCCAGCAGATGTTGGCAATTTGATCTCTGGTTCCTCTGCCTTTTCTAAAACCAGCTTGAATATCAGGAAGTTCACGGTTCACATATTGCTGAGGCCTGGCTTGGAGAATTTTGAGCATTACTTTACTAGCGTGTGAGATGAGTGTAATTGTTCGGTAGTTTGAGCATGCTTTGGCATTGCCTTTCTTTGAGATTTGAATGAAAATTAAAAGAAACAAAAAATCCTGAGGGCTATCAGGATAAAGTTCTGGAGAAGGAAACAGTCCATAAAGCCCCTGTAATCATTAATCCCTAGACACATAGATGGAAGCTTAGCTCAGTTTCTTTCAGAGAGTTGACTCTCCACAGTTTCAGATCAGAGTGTGCCATGAGTCCAAAGTCAATGTGTGACTGGTTTCCCATATTCTGATTAAGTAGGAAAAGAAGAATCAGATACTGGTTGGCCTCACATATTTCTTTCTTTCTCCTTCACCTTCCAAATTGCATTGTCAGAACCTGCCTCAAAATTATACTAGAAAGGAATTCAGGAAAAGCAGCTAAAAATTTTTATTCTGATATAAATGGGGAAAGCATTACAGGTTTGATGACTCTGAGTTGAAAAAATAAGTATAGAATGCATGAATGCAGAAAGTTGTTATCCACACTTAAAAAAAAAAAAAAACCAACAAATTTTAAGGCCAGTAAGAATGTAAAGGAGAAATATTTGCATTTGTGTCATACCAGAAGTCTTGTACAACAATGAAGAAAGATGTTTGTTAAATTTGGATTTTAATGCCATTATTAAAGCATAATTTTCATTAAAATATACTAAAATTATTTAAAGTAAGCTTTCATAAGTTTAGGCAAATATGTATGTACATATATATGCATAATCGTGAAACCATCGTCACAATCAAGACAATGATCTGTGCATCACCACCAAAAGTTTCCTCACATCTCTTTGTGGTCCTCTCAACCCTCTTCCCACCTCCTACTCCCATTTTCATGCAAAACTTGTTTTTAATTAGTTTACATATTTTATAACATGATATAAATGGGATAATGTATACTTTTTGCCTAGCTTCCTGCATTCATAATAATTATTTCAAGATTCTTTCATGGTTAGAAGTATCAATGGCTTATTCTTTTGTGTTGCTGAGTAGTATTCCATTATATGGATACAAAACAATTTTCTTATCTATTCACCTATTGATGCACATTTAGGTTAGTCCCTGTTTAGGGCTGTTACAAATAAAGTTGTTATGAATATGTGTGAATAAGTTTTTTTTTTTAAATAGACATGCTTTCATTTCTCTTGGGTCAATATCTGGGGTGAAATGGCTGGATCATATGGGAGGTGTATATTTGACTTTAACTTTCTTATTTTTTCTGGTAGATTTCTTTCATAGATCCCATTGGATTTTATACTCAGACAATTATACTATCTGTGACTAAAAATAGGTTCACTTTTCCTTTCAAAACTCTTTGTCCTTTGTTTCTTTCTCTTGCCTTATTGCACTGACTAGAACCCCTGGTACAATATTAGATACAAGTGGTAAAGCCAAGATTCTTCCCTTTTTCTTGCCTTTATTCACGAAGCCTGTCCTTTCTACACTGCTACTTTATTTAAACCATGGTTTGACCTGTACAGAGTCATCATAGTTGTGAGACTTCCACAAGATTATGAGAGGTCTATGGACAGAGAGGAGAATAATTTTCAGATGCACTCCAGAAATGTGAAACATCTATACATCTCATAAATTTGAACCACAGTTACTACCCCAGCACCTTCTAGAGTAAAACTTGGAGCCCCTCACAATAAAAGACAAATACACAAGCAGTAAGTGGAAGCCAAGATTTCAATATAAATATGATTCAGAAAAACTCATCCTTTTTTTCTTATGCACCACAGAAATAACCTAAATGGAACAAGGAGATTAAAGAAAAGGAATAAATGCTATGTCTATAATTTCAGTCAAATTAGAGAGGAGTCCAAATATCAGATAAGAGCTACCAAAATCAGATAAGCTTGCACAAACAAATACATATGTTCTGAAGAGCTATAGTGAGTGAATCATGCCAGGTCAAAAGGAAATCTTTCCAGATCAAGTCCATCTGTTAATACACTTCCAAGTATTAAAATAATCCTTTTTTAAAATGTCAGGTTATGGTTTTATTATTGATTTTATTATTTTCCTTTGATCAGTGAATTTCTGCTTTATCTTTAATTCCTTCACTTTGATTTCTTTCATTTTGTTTTGTTGTTCACACTAATTTCTTGAATTACATGCTATAGTTATTTAATCTAAATAACATTTTTGTACTTGGAAGAAAATTTAAAATAAATATAAAAAAGAAAGTTAAATTAATTATGTATAGAGACATGAACATGTAAGATTATAGAGAGGGAAATTTGTTTGAAGATAAGATAAAAACTAAAATATAAAGAAAAATATTAAAAGTACTTTACAAACTGAGAAAAATTGCATGGTAGTCACCTTAGAAAGTAAATATGAGTACCATGGACTCACACCAAACAGACTTAAATCAAACTAATTCAGAAATAGTATAAAACAGCGTGGTCTATAAAAAGAGACATCATTCTGAGAGGACTTTCATTATTGAAAACAATGCCTATTACATAATTGAAGGTAACCAGAACATGTCAACCCAAATTATGCCTCTTTGATGTAAAAATTATTTTGAGTAAATGCAGGAAAGGATCCCTTTTTTTCTGCCTAAAAGCAGTAAATAAATTATTTTTTTGAAGAGAGATTCTATCATGGCACCAAGGACTCTTTGTATTCAAGAAAGATTAGGATATACAGTGGGTAAGTGGACTAACACTAGCCCATGGCCATGCAAGTTCTTCAGATTTATTGTTTCTTCATCCTAGAAGTATAAAAACTATCCCTGCTCTGGGTGCTTCTTCAGATCTTCATTTTCTTGTGAAGGCTCCCATGTACATGTACAAATTTAACAAAATTTGCATGCATTTCTCCTCTAATCTGTCTTAGGTCAGTTTAATTCTTAGGCCTAACCAGGGACACAAAGAGGGTAGAGAATTTTTCTTCCTCCACACAATATATAATCCATAAATATTTATTGAAAAATTGATCTGAAAAACCAACAATTCACACATATTTTTACTGATTTTTCCATCATATGTTTCTGAACTTCTTTAGCCAATTGTTTGAGCTCAATCTGATCACCAAATGGCAAAGATTTTATGTAGTCTTTTTTTTCCCGATTTTTGGCTAAAAATGCTGTGTCTACCTTCAAGACAAAGAGTCAGGGATAAAGATGTTATTGATGATAACTCTGAACATGGTTTATGAACCTAGAGAGGTATTTTCTCAGGGTGAGTGTCTTCCATCCAACCCTACACCTGTACTGTCATCCTAGCCACTTCCTGTCTGTGCTGCAAATTCCCTGCCCTGGTCCCTACAGCAGGTGGAGCAGAGCCCTGGGTTTTGGTACAAGTCCCTCCTACGTGCGTCTCACTGTGGGCTCTCTCAGTGCACAGAAATACACTGCAGAGTCCTCCAGCTGTGAAGCTGAGATGACAAGTGTGATAGATTTGCTTGCTCTCTGGAAATTCAATGAGTAGCGACCTTCTGTGGCATTTTGCTCGCCATAAGAATCCTGACGAAGGAGAAAAATCATTGCCCCACTGCTGGGCTGCTTGTACCAGAATAGACTATAACTCGAATCACTGGTGTCATATGTGCAGTTCAGGGTTACAGCCTCCTTCTCCTGTGCTAACATTGGTTGTGGGTCTTGAGTTACCTTCTGGGCAATAATGGACCCTAAAGAAAAAAAAATAGAATCAGAACTTTAGGAATAAGTGGTGTGGAATAAAGAAATCCTATTTTAGACCCTACTACCCCTTCTTCCCAGGGTTCCCATAAGACTGCCTGTTCCCCCAGTCCTTAGGTCACAGAGGAGTCACAATCCCACTGGGACCATCCTTACCTAAACACAGTGAAGCCACGACCACCTTCAAAAGGCTGGAGAGAAGCATGTTTCAGCTCTTCCACTAGATGGAAAACATCTTCTTCTTCAATGTCAAGGGTGTGCAAGGTGAGATGAGCCTGGCAGGGTGAGGGAAGAATTGCTGGGTATGTGCTGCTGCAGCTCCACAACAGGAAACAGAGGTTTCCTGGAGTAGCAAGTTGATGTGGGTATGTCAGCTTCTCTATGGCAGGTGAGAGTCTCACTCAACCCAAACTTCCTTTTGCATTAACCAGCTCTTCAGTTGGTATCAATTACATCTGAAAATAAAAACAAGTTAAATCTAATATTGCAGCGAAGATTGATGACCCCACCAATGTTGTGTTCAGTCATTGCATCTGTGGAGGAATTTGGTAGGTAGCTCTTATTTTAAAATAGTATGTGTAATACATTATGGAAACAGTGTAAGATATAATAACCATGCATCCTCGCATGTATGTATGCTGTTCTTCCACCGAAGGTAGAAATAAACCATTTAATAATAAGAAGGGAAAGCTGTTTGGACTAATTATTGTAACTTTTTTGTTCTTCTTGCTGTTAAGGCACTATTTCTCTTCACTATCAATGTTCAGTTGCCTGTCTTATGGTCAAAAGCAAAAATTCTAATCACAATTGGCTGAAGAATTTAGACTGAAGCTGCTCAAATTAAGGGGCTTCCTGGTGGCTCAGACATTAAAGAAACTGCCTGCAATGCAGGAGACCCAAATTTGACCCCTGGGCCGAGAAGATCCCCTGGAGGAGGGCACAGCAACCCACTATAGTATTCTTGCCAAGGGGAATTCCTTGGACTTCTGAAGCCTGACAGGTTATACAGTCCATGAGGTTGCAAAGAGTCGAACATGGCTCACCAATCGTCTTCACAGGCAGTGCTGGGGTAAAGAACCCAGCTGCAAATGTAGCAGACTGGCAGGGTACAGTCCATAAGGTCACAGAGTCGGACCCAACTGAAGTGACTTAGCACACACGCATACTCACACTGATTCCTATCACAGAGGTATAGGAATCACCTCTATCCCTTCACTTCTCTATTAGTTGTTATAGCCCAGCTCTACTCATTCATAAAGACCATTTAGAGTTTGGTCATGAGGTTATCAAATCTTTGAAATTACATTTTTCCCTTTACTTCAGTTGAGACCCTAAATGAACCACAGTAAGCTTCTATATTCTGTATGCCTATTTCTATGGAGAACATATCATGCTACTGCTGTTAAGTCACTTCAGTCATGTCCGACTCTGTGCGACCCCGTAGACGGCAGCCCACCAGGTTCCCCCGTCCCTGGGATTCTCCAGGCAAGAACACTGGAGTGGGTTGCCATTTCCTTCTCTAATGCATGAAAGTGAAAAGTGAAAGTGAAGTCGCTTAATCGTGTCTAACTCTTTGCGACCCAATGGACTGTATCCCACCAGGCTCCTCCGTCCATAGGAGTTTCCAGGCAAGAGTACTGGAGTGGGTTGCCATTTCCTTCTCTAGGTGACCCCATATACCTAAAAAGGACTATGATTGCAGTATTATTGATGGTAATGAACCTTTTTCTCTGCATATATATGTTAAAAGTAAGGCCACGCTCTAAGAACATCATGGCAAATAATAAAGACCCCTGGTCTACTATTCTACCTCTTGATACAGTATCCAAAGTTTATCAGTCTTGTCTCAAAATAACAGCAGCCTCAGATAAATTGGTTGCAGTGTTATCAAATCTTGCTCTAGTATCTCCATTAAATCTGATGGTACCACATGCAGTACAAACCACTCTGGTCTCTGAGTTATACACTGTAACTCTCTGCAAACACCCTGAAAACATTGTCCTGTCAGTTGGCTGAATAAATATGAAATATTATGAATTTATCCTCCAATTATTCAACTGTAATATATTTCTCAATAAAAGGACACTCATGATTGCACTTCTGTCATTCAAGAAGTGCCCGTGTCCAGAACAGATCTTTCAGACATTCTCATACAATATTCTTCATTAATAAGTATTTAACCTTAAAAATTGAAAGGGACAATACCAGGCTGTTTATGCAATAATTACTCCAGACCCCTTTATAAAACTCAATCCTTAGGGGAAATATAATTAATTCAAGTAGCTGAACTTGTGCATCGCTCTTGGGCAAATCAATTTACAAAAAAAAATTATATTCAGTGTTAGTCGGTAGGTTTGGAATGCCATTCATAGCTTCCAAATACAACGGAGACAACGAGATTTCCTAACTCTCTGACATTTCTTAGTCTTGGCATATGTCTTATGTACTCCAATTAAAATGAACACTAAATACATGAATTATTTGATGTCATCATGTTACTCAAAGAAATTTTGTCATAAAGACAAAGTCTCTCAGCATGAAAGACTCTGCAGAGTATGGGGTAAAAATGATCGAGCAGATTATCACATTCAACGTAATTTTCTGAGTAAAGTCCTTATGCAAGAACCTCTTCTAGAACATAAAGGCAAATCCATGGAAAGGCTCAAAAATTCTATCTTATGTTCAGAATGCCAGACCCTGATTTTGTAAGGAATGACTAGGAATGATTGATTTGTTTGATCCATGAGAACAAAATAGATCAAACCAAGACTGCAATCTGGTGAAGCTAAATGATTTCCATTGAACTATTACTCAAATCCTTGAGATATGGAATTAGAGAAATATTAGCTGCAACATTTAAAAAAATATTGTAGGAAATTTTCTACATTGGTAGATATTGGGGTCAGCTCATGCATTTCTTGGAACCCACAAAATCCCATAAAATTTGTAAAAGTCGAATATGAACTAGAATACTATACCAAGGAAATAATTTAGTATTTCCAAAAGAAATTCAAACAATTTCACATCTCCATGGGTTATGAGTATGTACTAGTAACAGTATTTTCATTCTTCGCATGGGTTGAAGCAATCATTTGATAAACCACAGCACTCACCATAATTAAAATGAACTTGGTACGGTGTTTACTACCTGTGTCATTTCAAATTGTATCCATATAAGGAAGCAGCTTCTCTGAGACAGTTATATGAAGTTTTGCCCTCACTCAGAAATTTTACTACTCTTATTGTCCCTCTATCTTCTGAAGAAGTGGAAAGAACAAATGGAATATTAGAACTGAAATGAATTACAGTATCAGACACCCTTGAATCACTGTGGCCTAATACATTATTAATTAGTCTTGGCCCCCATGGCCCTGCTTTCTTCCCTCACAAAGTCACATGTTGTCTCTCTACCAGCTGGTCCCTGATATGCCCAGGTAACTCACAAGGGCCCAAACCACACGTATTCCAATCCTTCACCAACTGAACTAAATAAATAAACCCATTATAGTCAGTCCTTTCATCACAGGCACAGGTTGATTTCCTAGCCGTTCGTTTAACCAGCTTTTTCATGACAACCTGGGTGACCAGGTACTGCCAAAATACCCAGAGAAAAACTGCCATTGAACTTGTGGAAATGACTTTAACATGTTCTGTTTGTTATCAGTTCAATACGTGAAGTACAAGAAATTGATC
Organism: Tragelaphus eurycerus; assembly: GCA_935064755.1. Taxonomy (NCBI): domain Eukaryota; kingdom Metazoa; phylum Chordata; class Mammalia; order Artiodactyla; family Bovidae; genus Tragelaphus; species Tragelaphus eurycerus. The sequence goes on from CAKXYN010000508.1 coordinate 59,274, forward strand.
CTTCATCACATGTGTACCAACTTCTATAATATTAGTTTAGTTCAGTTCAGTTCAGTTCACTCTCTCAGTCATGTCTGACTCTTTGTGACCCTGAACTGCAGCACACGAGGCCTCCCTGTCCATCACCAACTCCCTGAGTTCGCCCAAACCCATGTCCATCGAGTTGGTGATGCCATCCAACCATCTCATCCTCTGTTGTCCCCTTCTCCTCCTGGTGACTGCAGCCATGAAATTAAAGGACATTTACTCCTTGGAAGGAAAGTTATGACCATCCTAGACAGTATATTGAAAAGCAGAGACATTACTTTGCCAACAAAGGTCCGTCTAGTCAAGGCTATGGTTTTTCCAGTGGTCATGTATGGATGTGAGAGTTGGACTGTGAAGAAAGCTGAGCGCCGAAAAATTGATGCTTTTGAACTGTGGTGTTGGCGAAGACTCTTGAGAGTCCCTTGTACTGCAAGCAGATCCAACCAGTCCATCCTAAAGGAGATCAGTCCTGGGTGTTCATTGGAAGGACTGATGTTGAAGCTGAAAGTCCAGTACTTTGGCCACCTGATGTGAAGAGCTGACTCATTTGAAAAGACCCTGATGCTGGTAAAGATTGAAGGCGGGAGAAGAAGGGGATGACAGATGATGAGATGGTTGGATGGCATCAGCAACTCAATGGACATGGGTTTGGATGGACTCCGGGAGTTGGTGATGGACAGGGAGGCCTGGCGTGCTGCTGTTCATGGGGTCACAAAGAGTCAGACACGACTGAGCGACTGAACTGAACTGAACTGAACTGAACCTGCCCTTTGGAACTCAGGGAAGGGGATTCAGAAAATCTTTTGTGCCCAGGAGCCTCACAGGGTCTTGATTAGTTTCAGTCTTCTGTTCACAAAATGAGTAATGACAGAATATGGTTTAATTTGTTAATATCATCATCGTTATCTCTTTGTCATCATCATCTTTTATTTTGTGTTCAGTTTAGAAGTCTCAAATTTTTGGACTATTTTTTCATCTAAAGGAATATACATTTTATATTTAGGAGACATATTTTAAAAGGGAGAGAAATGCATTCAACCTTGTGTAGTTCTCATCCTGTTCTGCCTTAGTCACAAAAAACTGGGCAGAATCAATTTCTTGCTTAAAAACAAGTGTCAACTACAAACTGGCACTTACCAAGAGCGTTGCCAATGACTGAACAACAAAGGCATTTGCTGTCTACCTCTATGGAGACTGGACCCCGTGCTGCTATATATAGCTGTTGTCTTTCAACAATCCCTGAGGGAGTTCATGGTGCAGTGAGGCAGTCTGTGCTCCAGGGATTCTGGTGGGACAGGTCTTTAGATAGTTGGATGCTTTTAGGAACAGATTTTATGATCTCATTCCTTTCATCTCTTCATATTTAGAGAAGCCCTAAATCCCTTCATGGTGACATCAAATCCTCATGACTAACAAAACACTTTGTAAATTGAGTGCTTCATGGTATTGAACTCCTCCTTCACCAAAACCTTATATATTGACTTTCCCCCACTGCCACTTTGGAGCGGTCTCTTAGAGCTATCTGAGATGCTACCTCCTGGGCTGCAGTCCTCATTTTGCCCCAAATAAAACTTAACTCACAACTCTCAAGTTGTACATCCTTTTTTAGTCAACACAAGCAAAATGAAAAACTTTTCAAGTTCTCAGGTAATTTTAGGCAGATTTTGTTTGTTTTATACTCTGAAAAATTAGACTGTTTGAAATTCAGTGCTAATACAAGCTTGAGAAATCATTTATTTAAGCCTATGGGGGAACAAAGCTTGCCACCCCTAAGTATACATATCTCATTGGCTTGTGATTTACTTTGGACTAATTGCTTTTAAGAAATAGAAGTCTCAGTAAGTCTTTCTTTTAAATCTCCCCCTTATCTGCCTCAAAGTATTTAGATTGTCAGAAATAAAGAAAATTTGCTGTACCCTCCTAGGTTCTTCTGGCTGGTCTAAGAGTTAAACTGACATGAGACAAATTAACAGGAGAAAATGAAACAGAAGTTTAATAACATGTATACTTGGAAGAGACCTAGGAGAACTGAGTAAAATGGCAGAGACTATCATCTTATAGATGGTCTTCAACTAAAGACAAAAGAGAATGTTGAGGGTGAGAGTGGTGATTTGGGACTTCAAAAGGGCAGATGGCAATTCACATGGAGATGGAAAAACAACTTTTGATAAACAAATGTTTCTTGGGCCATGTAGAGATACTGGGACACAGAGAGAAACTTTAACAAATAGACGTTTCTTGGTTCCTGTCTACACACTATTTCACACTATAATTATCTATGGTGATGGCTTCCTTCCTGGAACAGGTCCTCTATTTACATTTTAGGCAGTTAAGGGAAAGTTCAAAAATTCTTCATGAGTCTTTTGGGCTTTCAAAATAACTAACCTAAATTAATCCTCATGCCAAAGATATGTTTTTGGGTGACAAATTTTGTTCCCCTACGAGATAAAAGGCCTGGAAGGGCCAGAAAGAGCACTATCACCAGAGACATCTGCAAAGAATGTGGGCTACCTGGGCTGGCGAAAACTTGGCAGGGCCTGGAGACCAAAGTCCTGTTTCCCCAACTCACACAGTCAGTATCAGCAGTGCTGAGACTATAAAATGGACCCCCCCATATGTGGTCAATCCAGTGCTCTATCTCACACCCTTTAGCCCTTTAAGGAACTCTCATTTTGTTTTCTAAGCCTTTGTGGGTTACACAGGCAGCAGCTCTGTTTGCTGTGAGTGGTTGGCAGGGCTTGGGTATAGGCGGTGGATGGCAGGGCCCTGCTGAGCATCTGGTACAATACAGAGGTAGTTGGCTGAGATGCAGGCTGGGAGGCTGTGATATAAAAGGAGCTCTGTCTGAGCCGGGTGTCAGAGGTCGCCCTCAGTCTTCTGTTTCTCACACTCACTTTCATGTATTAGGATCAAGACGACCAAGCCTCTTCCCAAATCTTGTCGGTACCACTGTCAGGATACTGGAGAATAATTTGTTCAGTTACAGGTCACAATGGCCTTTTCACCCTCCTGAAAGCCCAGGGGCTAGCGATTCTGTTCCATTTTTGGCTGCTCATCCCTAGACAGAAACACTAGACCAGATACAGGAGGTTGACACTAACACTCTTAAAATCCATATTTTCTTCCCACAACCCAGGTATAACCAAAGATGAAGCAGAGTGGATCCTGATCCTCCTCACTCCATTCTGTAGGCTGTGGATCTCTTTCTCTTCATCACCAGGAAGCTTCCAACTCACAGTCCACTGGAAGCCACAAAAATAACTAACAATTCCCAGGAACTGTAGCATTCTTCTCCCCAACTGTGGCTTGAAAGGTGGACTCAGCCTCCTCAGTCAAAGAACTACTGTCTTTAGTTTGGCAAGTATTAGTGGGGTTCTTCTATTGGAGGAAGTCTCCACCTCATACCCAACTAATCCATGACAAGCCTATTCAGTCCTTTGCACACACACACTGACCTAATTCAACTCTAAAGTGAACTTTCTCTCAAATCTGAGAATCTGAAAAAAAAAAAAAAAAAAAAAAAGTAAACACTGCCATCTTGTGTTCAGCAGGTTTTTACACAATGTAATGTGCTCTAGAGAGGGCTTCGCTGGTGGCTCAGACAGTAAAGAATCTGCCTGCAGTGCCAGAAATCTGGGTTTGATCCCTGGTTGGAAAGATCCCCTGGAAGAGGACATGGCAACCCACTCCACTGTTTTTGCTTGGAAAATCTCCATGGACAGAGGAGCCTGGTGGGCTACAGTGCATGGGGCAACAAAGGGTCAGACACAACTGAGTGGTTTTCACTTTCACTTTTTTCACTTTCAAGTTTGATACAGGACAAATGATAAGGCTTCCCAAGGTCTCCATGCCATTGCCCAGACTATTCTGCTGTTCCCATGACAGTTATCAGAGGATTTCATGAGCTCCAGATAATGTAAACATAGAACACATGACTGAATTCTAGGAAACCTCAGATCCAAGGATTGAATCTCCTCTCTTCATCCCTATTTGCCTCCCTACAGGTAGGAAAATTACTGCTTTGACTTCAAAATTTCTTTCTTCTTTATCTTGTAGGCCCTTGCCTGGAAAATCCCACGGATGGAGGAGCCTGGTAGGCTGCAGTCCATGGGGTCGCTAAGAGTCGGACACGACTGAGAGACTTCACTTTATCTTTTCACTTTCATGCATTGGAGAAGGAAATGGCCACCCACTGCAGTGTTCTTGCCTGGAGAATTACAGGGACTGGGAAGCCTGGTGGGCTGCCGTCTATGGGATCACACAGAGTCGGACACGACTGAAGTGACTTAGCATAGCATAGCATAGCAATCTTGTAGGGCTAGCATAAGTAAATGGTTAACATCCAATGATAATTCAAATCAGTGATGTTTCTCAGTTCATACAGAATGCTCTCTGACAGGTCCTATAAAATTTTTTTATTAATTTATTTATTTTACTTTTTTATTTTTTGGAAGCTAATTACTTTACACTATTGCATTGGTTTTGCCATACACTGACATGAATCTGCCATGGGTGCATGTGTTCCCCATCCTGAACCCCCCTCCCACCTCCATCCCCATCCCATCCCTCTGGGTCATCCCAGTGCACCAGCCCCGAGCACCCTGTATCATGCATCGAACCTGGACTGGTGATTCGTTTCACATATGATGATTTACATATTTCAATGCCATTCTCCCATATCATCTCGCCCTCACCCTCTCCCACAGAGTCCAAAAGACTGTTCAATACATCTGTGTCATCTAGACATCTAGGTTGCTTCCATGTCCTGGCTACTATAAACAGTGCTACGATGAACATTGGAGTACACCTGTCTCTCGATTCTGGTTTCCTTAGTGTGTATGCCCAGCAGTGCAATTGCTGGGTCATGTAGCAGTTCTATTTCCAGTTTTTTTAAGGAATCCCCACACTGTTCTCCATAGTGGCTGTACTAGTTTGCATTCCCACCAACAGTGTAAGAGGATTCCCTTTTCTCCACACCCTTTCCAGCATTTATTGCTTATAGACTTTTGGATCGCAGCCATTCTGACTGGCGTGAAATGGTACCTCATAGTGGTTTTGATTTGCATTTCTCTGATAATAAGTGATGTTGAACATCTTTTCATGTGTTTGTTAGCCATCTGTATGTCTTCTTTGGATAAATGTCTGTTTAGTTCTTTGGCCCATTTTTTGATTGGGTCGTTTATTTTTCTGGAATTGAGCTGCAGGAATTGCTTGTATGTTTTTGAGATTAATTCTTTGTCCATTGCTTCGTTTGCTATTACTTTCTCCCATTCTGAAGGCTGTCTTTTCACCTTGCTTATAGTTTCCTTTGTTGTGCAGAAGCTTTTAATTTTAATTAGGTTCCATTTGTTTATTTTTGCTTTTATTTCCAATATTCTGGGAGGTGGGCCACAGAGGATCCTGCTGTGGTTTATGTTGGAAAGTGTTTTGTCTATGTTTTCCTCTAGGAGTTTAATAGTTTCTGGTCTTATGTTTAGATCTTTAATCCGTTTTGAGTTTATTTTTGTGTATGGTGTTAAAAGTGTTCTAATTTCATTCTTTTGCAAGTGGTAAGACCAGTTTTCCTAGCACCGCTTGTTAAACAAATTGTCTTTCCTCCGTTTTATATTCTTGCCTCCTTTGTCAAAAATAAGGTGTCCATAGATATGTGGATTTATCTCTGGGCTTTCTATCTTGTTCCATTGATCTATATTTCTGTCTTTGTGCCAGTACCATACTGTCTTGATGACTGTGGCTTTGTAGGAGAGACTGAAGTCAGGCAAGTTGATTCCTCCAGTTCCATTCTTCTTTCTCAGGATTGCTTTGGCTATTCGAGTGTTTGTTTGTTTGTTTGTTTTGTATTTCCATACAATTAGTAAAAAATACAACAGTCCTTTCCTGGTGACTCAGTGGTAAATAATTCACCTGCCAATGTAGGAGACACAGATTCGATCCCTAGTCTTGGAAGATCGAATATGCCACAGAGCAACTAAACCCATGCACCACAACTACTGAGCCTGTGCTTTAGAGCCCATGAGCTGCAACTAGAGTCTGCTGTGCAAAAAGAGAAGCCACCACAATGAAAAGCTTGCACAGTGCAACCAGAAAGCAGTCCCTGCTGGCAGCAACTAGAGAAAAGCCCAAGCAGCAATGAAGACCCAGCACAGCCAAAAACAAATAAATAAAAATTAAAAAAATACACCAGTCCTCTTATTATAGATAACAGAATTTCCTTCTTTTCCACTTTGCTATTTTCAAGATGAATTACAGTTATTTCCTCAAGTACATTTAAGCCATACTTGTGCCTAGATGGATGGATAGGTGACAGACAGATGGACAAGTGCATGGAAGAAGGAAGAGAATCACCTAGAGTATGATGAGAAATAAACCTAGAAGGAGAAGTCAGGTTTAGAAAGCAGATTTTGAATGCCTAAATTCATTGTGCAGATTATTTATTAGTAAATAATTACTGAGGTTTTGAGCAAGTGAGTAATGTGAAAATTCCATACATTTAATCTGGCTGCTTGTCCACAAGAGGAATTTGGAGAAGGAGGTGGTAGGCATTATGAAGTAATCTTTAAATAAGAGACTATGTTCCAGCCTCAAACTAATCTGGCTTTGAAACTCAGTTCTTTCATTAAATCTCTGACTGAGCTTCAGCAAGCTACTTAATATCTTCAAGTACCATTTTCCTTGCCTATAAAATATGGATACTATCAGGGTGTTATTACTAGGAATGGATAGACTAATGTACATGAACTGCATTGTACATTGATCGTACGCAGTAAGAACTATTGATAAAGGAAAAAAAGAAGACAAGGCAAACCTGTCAGGAGCCCATTTCTGCCTTCTCACTGTGAAGCAGAGGTGACTGAATCAGGGTCACTAAACTTCAGAGCTAGAAAGAATTTTAGAGAATTTACAGAAAGTGATGGATTAGAACTACTTTATATCAAACAAGATTCAAATTTTGAAAATATAGAAAATAGAATGAAAAAGTAAAAATCATCATTTATCTTATCAAGCAAAGATATGCATTGTCGGTGTTTTGGTGTATTACTTTTCAGCCTCTACACTATTCATGTTTTTACTATATAGAAATCACTATAGTTAGTATTTTAATTCTTCCCAATTATCACTTAAAAAAAATAATCATTGTAGTTTTTTAAATAAATACCATTTATTTGCTATTATATAATATTCCATTTGGGTGATTAAGCCTTTCAAGATTATATATTTTGGTTTTTAATTTTTGGATGGTATAAGTAACTTTATAAATACCTTTGGAAATAATTATTTTTTATATAAATTAAGGTTTTCCTGAAGACAGATTTCCTATAGAAAATTACAACAAAGAAAATATTTTTAAAAATAAATAAGTTTAAAAATAATAAGAAGAAAGTAAAAATAAATTGTAAAAAGAAAGTACGCTTTTTAAGAGTTTCCAAAATTGCTTACAGATGTATTCTCTCACTAGAGCATGTCGATATCACTGCATCATGTCCAAATTCTTTTTTTAATTGCCATTAAAATATTCCTATAATTCCCTAATAAGTTTTTTAAAGTTATCCAGTTACATTTATACCACTTAATGGCAAATAGAAGGGGGAAAAGTAGAAACACTGACAGATTTTATTTTCTTGGGCTCTAAAATCACTGTGGACTGTGACTGAAGCCAGGAAATTAAAAGACACTTGCTCCTTGGCAGTAAAGCTATGAGAAAATTAGACAGTGTATTAAGAATGTATGTGTGAGAGCCCATGTATGTGTGTGAGCCTGTGTGTGTGTGTGTGAGAGCCCTTGTGTGTGTCTGCATCTGTAAGAGCCTGCATGTGTCTGTATGGGTGAGAGCCCGTGTGTGTGTGTGTGTGTGTGTAGAGCCTCTGTGTGTGTGTGTGTGTGTGTGTGTATATATGAGAGCCTCTGTGTGAGTGTGTGTGTGTGTGTGTGTGCACGTGAGAGCCTGTGTGTGTCAGCCCATGTGTGTGTGTGAGACCATATGTGTGTGTGTGTGAGTCTGTGTGTGCACACGTGAAGAAGCATCACTTTGTGGACAAAGATCCATATAATCAAAGCTATGGTTTTCCAGTAGTCATGTATGGATTTGAGTTGAACCATAAAAAAGGCTGAGAGCCAAATAATTGATACTTTCGAATTATGGTGCTGGAGAAGACTCTTGAGAGTCCCTTGGATTGCAAATAGATCAAATCAGTCAATCCTAAAGGAAATCAACCCTGAATATTCATCAGAAGGACTGATGCTGAAGCTGAAGCTCCAGTACTTTGGCCACATGAGGCAAAGAACCAACTCATTAGAAAAGACCTTGATTCTGGAAAAGATTAAAGGCAGGAGGAGAAGGGGGCAGCAGAGGATGAGATGGCTGGATGGCATCATCAACTCAATGGATGAATTTGAGCAAACTTAGGGAGTTAGTGAAAGACAGGAGAGTCTGGCATGCTGCAGTCCAGGGGGTCACAAAGAGTCAGACATGACTTAGAGACTGAACAACTATAATTTATGTTATTATAAATAGGTTTAAACCAGTAGGTTTAAACATTTTCCATGTTTGTGAACCATGTTGCTTTTTCCTGTGTAAATTACCTTATCACATCTTCTGTATATTTACCTACTTGGATATTAATATTTTTCTTTTAATGCATTTTAAAAGTATTTATAAAAATTACTGATCTACTGTCAAGAGCAAATTAACAGTTAACTGTTATTGAAGTGAAGTGAAGTGAAAGTTGCTCAGTCATGTCCGACTCTTTGCGACCCCATAGACTATACAGTCTGTGGAATTCTCCAGGTCAGAGTATTAGAGTAGCCGTTCCTTCTCCAGGGGATCTTTCCAACCCAGAGATGGAACCCAGGTTTCCCTCATTGTAGATGGATTATTTACCAGGTGAGCCACCAGGGAAGTCCTGGTGTGATTGGGTGCCGGAGTCCAACTCCAGCAACCAGGGATTCAACCTGAAGAGGTGAACGGTGTCAGCGATGAGGCAGCCTCTTATTTTTCTTTTGGACTGCCTCTTTATTTCAAGTTTAAGATTCTCTTTTATACTTTTACAAAAACATTAGGCCAGAGGCTTGACATTTTCAGTTCCCCCTCTGCCAGATTTATTATCTCCATAAATCACTGTTGCTCTTCAAATAGAGCTCCTGCTTCAGTGATTCTCCTGGAATCAGCCTTATCATCTATTATCTACCTCCTCTAATGTGTCCTATAGTTAACTTGTGATTACATAGTAACTCATGCTACATTCCTCAATTTACTACTTATCTTCCTAGATCCTGTTTGCCCCTAACATCCTGAGTTCATTATCTCTTAAAAAGGCTTCTACCTATAGTATCTCTAAAAATTCCTAACTTCTATAAACTATAGTAAAATATGTTAACTTTACAACATTCCTTAAATCTTTAACTTTTAACTGTTTTAATTATTTCTAAGCCCTAAATTCAGTAATTTGGAAAACTCAGCAGTGGCCACAAGATTGGAAAAGATCAGTTTTCATTCCAATCCCAAAGAAAGGCAATACCAAAGAGTGCTCAAACTACCGCACAATTGCACTCATCTCACACGCTAGTAAAGTAATGCTCAAAATTCTCCAAGCCAGGCTTCAGCAATATGTGAACCGTGAACTTCCTGATGTTCAAGCTGGATTTAGAAAAGGCAGAGGAACCAGAGATCAAATTGCCAACATCCGCTGGATCATTGAAAAAGCAAGAGAGTTCCAGAAAAACATCTATTTCTGCTTTATTGACTGTGTAGATCACAATAAACTGTGGAAAATTCTGAAAGAGATGGGAATACCAGACCACCTGATCTGCCTCTTGAGAAATCTGTATGCAGGTCAGGAAGCAACAGTTAGAACTGGTCATGAAACAACAGACTGGTTCCAAATAGGAAAAGGAGTACGTCAAGGCTGTATATTGTTACCATGTTTATTTAACTTATATGCAGAGTACATCATGAGAAATGCTGGACTGGAAGAAACACAAGCTGGAATCAAGATTGCCCGGAGAAATATCAATAACCTCAGATATGCAGATGATACCACCCTTATGGCAGAAAGTGAAGAGGAACTCAAAAGCCTCTTGATGAAAGTGAAAGTGGAGAGTGAAAAGGTTGGCTTAAAGCTCAACATTCAGAAAACGAAGATCATGGCATCTGGTCCCATCACTACATGGGAAATAGATGGAGAAACAGTCAAAACAGTGTCAGCCTTTATTTTTCTGGGCTCCAAAATCACTGCAGATGGTGACTGCAGCCATGAAATTAAAAGACCCTTACTCCTTGGAAGGAAAGTTATGACCAACCTAGATAGCATATTCAAAAGCAGAGACATCACTTTGCCAACAAAGGTTCGCCTAGTCAAGGCTATGGTCTTTCCTGTGGTCATGTATGGATGTGAGAGCTGGACTGTGAAGAAGGCTGAGCGCCGAAGAATTGATGCTTTTGAACTGTGGTGTTGGAGAAGACTCTTGAGAGTCCCTTGGACTGCAAAGAGATCCAACCGGTCCATTCTGAAGGAGATCAGCCCTGGGATTTCTTTGGAAGGAATGATGCTAAAGCTGAAACTCCAGTATTTTGGCCACCTCATGCGAAGAGTTGACTCATTGGAGAAGACTCTGATGCTGGGAGGGATTGAGGGCAGGAGGAGAAGGGGACGACAGAGGATGAGATGGCTGGATGGCATCACTGACTCGATGAATGTGAGTCTGAGTGACCTCCGAGAGCTGGTGATGGATAAGGAGGCCTGGCGTGCTGCAGTTCATGGGGTCGCAAAGAGTCGGACATGACTGAGCGACTGATCTGATCTGAAATTCAGTAAACTCCTTTGCCATAAACATTCTCCTCACTAATAGGCTTCAGATATCAATCCCTCCCATGGCCTCAAGCTACGGCCTATGTGCTCATCCTGGAACACTCTTTTGTAAAAGTCTTTGAACAAATGTCAGTGATTAACTTTATGAATTATATTCTGAGCATAGCTGCAGAAGGCTTTGTGCCTTCTCATGCTCCTCACAAGAACAATAAGCACCTTAATATTCCTTTTCAGTCAACTCAGCCGAGGAGAGGAAAAGACACGTCAGAATTACAAGGCCTAACTCCTTCATCCCGGGACCGTGCTGTGGAATGAGGAGAGGGGGCTGGGGCCGTGCCTCCATTTTGTCAGTAATGCCTAATGTGGCTCCTGACAATTGGGGCATAATAATTTTTATTTTTTTCATAGAATATATTAGCTTTTAATATTTAAGTAATCAAATCTTCTATTTTCCCTTTATTTCTTCCATCATTTTTAAGTTCAGAAAATCTTTCCTATTCAGTTTCTTAATTAATATACATTTGCATTTTAACCAATAACTTCGTGATTTAATTACTTTAATTTCTCTGGAACTTAATTCCTCATGTAAGGTACTTCATTTGTTTGTTAAAAAATGTTTATTGATTACCTAGTGATTTGGTAACACTTTTTTTCCACCAAATGTTCAACTTTGTGCTTCTCAAATTAGAGTATTGCTCTCTTCAAGGCAAAACTTGAGATACATACAATGCAGCTTCTAGGAGCACTATTATCACTGAAAAATGAAAGAACAGGCAAACTGATAAATTATTTAAAATTAATATGGACATCAGTTCAATTCAGTTCAGCCTCTCAGTCGTGTCTGACTCTTTGCAACCGCATGGAGTGCAGCATGCCAGGCCTCCTGGTCCATCATCAACCCCCAGAGTTTACTCAAACTCGTGTCCATTGAGTCAGTGATGCCATCCAGCCATCTCATCCTCTGTCGTCCCCTTCTGCAGCCTTCAGTCTTTCCCAGCATCAGGGTCTTTTCAAATGATGAGTTCTTGGCGTCAGGTGACCAAAGTATTGGAGTTTCAGCTTCAGCATCAGTCTTTCCAATGAATATTCAGGACTCATTTCCTTTAGGATGGACTGGTTGGATCTCCTTGCAGTCCAAGGGACTCTGAAGAGTCTTCCCCAACACCACAGTTCAAAAGCATCAATTCTTCAGTGCTCAGCTACAGTAAAATAAAAATGATCACTCCAATTTTTTAAAGTAAATATGAGACTGTTTGCACTGACAACAGACTACTTTGAACCACTTTGCCTCATTGTACAGATTCCAGGAAGGAAATGATCATGTTTATTCTCCGTCCTTTGTAGGGATGCTTCAGGAGAAAGTCTGAGAACATCTGATCTAAACAATTGATACAACACAATTGGGGAAATAATTCTGTTCTGCCCATTAATTTAGAACTCCTCTTCTGTTTTACTCAAATTCTTTTTTTCCTAGTCTATTCCTTCTTTTGTCACTGTCTTTATACCAGTTATTAGCATAAATTATTTTGGTAGCCATTGCCATAATTATAGCTGTGTGTGTGTGCTCAGATGCATTGAGTCCAACTCTTAGTGACCCCGTGGACTATAGCCCACAAGGCTCCTCTGTCCCTGGAAATTTTGCAGTCAGGAAAAATGCAGTGGGATGCCACTCCTACTCCAGTAAGTCTTTCCAACCCAGGGATCAAACCCACATCTCCTACATCTCCTGCATTGGCAGGCACATTCTTTACACTGCACCTCCTGGGAAGCCCATAAATATGACTACCTCATTTTTAAAACTATTTAAAGGGTAACAACAGAAAAAATATTGCCTTTTACCACAAATGCAAGGGGAGGATGTAAGAAGAAATAAAAGGTGACATAAAATTACGCATGAAATCATAATAAACTAGGTTTTATAAGATTTACAAATATGAAATGTTTAGGATATAATATTAAGTGGAAATAATTCAAAATGTCAGTCTATATGCTCCTAATTTTTAACAAGATTTTAATGAAGAAGGTATACTAAACATTAGTCATGATTTATCTGAATGATAGGATCACATATTAACTTTCTATTTTGCATTTGGTGTTTTTTTTTTTTCCTGTAACACATAGTTAACATTTTAAAATCAGGAAAAGTTAATAAATGATACACTCAAAAAATAAAGAATCTTTCTATCAAGAAGAGTGATCTTTGACATTGACACCAAGATGTCCTTGGAAGGGAGAACTCTGAGTGGTACTCATAAAATCAATCCTGAAGTCCAAATACCCAACTAAGAAAACACTAAGCAATCATTCAAAATATTCTAACACATCATTCTAAATATTCAAATATTCAAAATATTCTAACACTTTTTGGGCCATCTTGAAACTCACTTTCTTTGAGGGATGTATAGAGTGTCTATATATTTAAAATGCAATAGTACAGCAAAATATCTGACAATCTCTGCGGCAAAGGAAAAAAAAAAAAGATTTGGGCTTCAGCTCAGGTTTGGGTACAGGCTGCAGGTGCCTGGGGACCACTGTGCTCTTGTAGCACAGAAGTAGGTGGCTGAGTCATCAGGGTGGGTAGCTGTGATGTTCAGGGAGAGATGTTTATTCTTCGTATTCAATAAAACAATGAGTCCTTGTCCTTCTTTCTTATCCACATTTGAAAGAGTATGTATAAGCAACTGCAGACCTTTTCCAGGTTCTTGTTTGTACCAATAAAAGTAAGTGGAGGCACTGTCTGTGTAAGTGCAGTTGATAACACAGTAGTCTCCCTCTTGGACACTCTGGAAAGAGGGATACTGCTCCACTTTTCTCCTCTACTCTTATCTGTAACAACAACAACAAAAAGAAACGAAAGCCAGACAAAATTGTTACCATCATTTTCCAGCGTTTGCCTTTTTTCCCCTACAGTAATTTCAGGCTATCCAGAAAGGACCAGTCTTCTCCTCAGACTTCTAATAAATATTTACTAAAACACCCTGTTCACAAAAGTTCTCCACTCACAGTCCAGCTGCAGCCACAAGAAGAGGAACCAAGGTCCCATAGGTGTCTTCATTGTTCTCCAAATTGGGACCTGCGATCTCCAGCCAGGAGAGCTACTTCTATTACCAGGTTATCTCTTCCTTTCCTCCAAAGCACAGTGGTTTCTTAATGTTTCAACACAGGCATCTGCTTTTGCTGTTACAGAGTCAACCAAAATGAAGCATTCACATATTCTTCCTTGACAAAAATGCTCTGCCATCTTGTGATCAGATCCCCAACTGCTAAACCAACTTGTCAGATCCTCTTTTGTCCTGTATCTGTGGGAGACTCTGACCCACAAACAGCAATAGGTGAGATAAATAAAGTTCCAAAGGTGTTTCCAATCACGAATTATGTGGATTAGCAAAAAGCAGACTCAGTGAAAATGCAGAGCTCAGAATTCCATTCATCTTCTTAGCACACATTGAGTCATTCTGAATAAATTTGAAGAAGTTAGATGTTTCTAACATTTTTTTTCAAAAACAGGCTTAGTCTCCTTGAAAAAAGAAAATACCATGATTGACTCTGCTAAGCAACTGAGGAGTAAAACTTTTCCTTCTTATCGTCTCTAGCCTTTTTAATTGGCCAGAGAGTTCATCAGCCAAATCAACCATTTTAGTTCAGCTCTCACAAACCAAAACTCTTTCTAAAAGCATCATTTAAGCACAAGGGCTGGAATAAGAGACAAATAAATACATAAATATGTAAATAAAATATCAGATGCTTGCTATTGCAGACTCTGCTAAGCCTGGCCTTGCAGCAATCTCCTTATTCCCAGAAATGGACAGTACCATGTGGTAAAACATGAATGATTCTTTAGTAAAAGTTACTACTAGACTGTAGAGTAATGGATAAGAAGAGGAGGAAAGACTTCCATAGTTAGTATTAGTCCAACCATAGCGAAGAGTTTGGCTGTGGACTGTGGTAGGAAATCTGACATTCACTTTGAAATCTTTTCCTCCAGAAGAACAGACCATCTGAAGTTATGAATAACCCTAGTAGAGCTATTCCCTGAAAAAATCCTCAGCTGTATGAATTTTTAAATTAAATCTTGCCTTGCTTTAAAAGAAATTTACATGGAAGAGATTCTGGATGTGGCAACATATGAGGCTACAGAAATTACTTTCTCTTACAGACACATCAAATCTATAACTACATAGTTTTTTCTCAAAGAAATCCAAAAACTAGCTACATGACTCCTACACATCAGATGAACAATAAAATATATATATATATATATATCAAAATAGGTAAGAAAAGGACTTCCTTGAAGCTCCAGGGGTTAAGAACCCACCTGCCAATGCAGGAGACATGCGTTCGATCCCTATCTGGGATGATCCCTTATGTCCTGGAGCAGCTAAGCCACTGAAACACAACTGAGCCCATGCTCCGGAGCAGGTGAGCCTCAACTACCGAGCCCGTGCTCCACAACTGCTGAAGCCCGTGTGCCTAGAGCCTGTGCACAGCAACGAGAGAAGCCACCAGAAAAAAAGAGAGAGAGAGAAAAGCCACGACAATGAAAAGCTTGTGCACCACAACCAGAGAGTAGCCCTCACTCGCAGAAACTAGAGACAGACTTCAGGCAGCAATGAAGACTCAGCACAGCCATACACACATGTAAGAGAGGCAGAGACACAGCCTCACCATAGGACCCTTAATATGGCAACAAAAAATTGAGAGGGGACTCACAAGTCCCACCTTATCCTTGCAGTGTGCAGGGCTTAGATCCAACACCCAGCACCCTAACCTTTAGGATTTGCATCTGAGACAGGTCCCCAAAGCACTCACCTCCAAAAACCAGTGGGGCTTGCATCCATGAAACCCACAAGACTATACCAAACAAAGAAAAAGTTTCTAATGGGCTCACAAAGACTGGCTGTGGCCATCCCCACAGAGCTCAGTGCAGAGGGAGCGAATGGACACACCCATTTCCCAGCTTTTCCCTGAACAAGGCCTATTTGTATAGTTTAAGAGCTATTCCCTGGTGGTCTGGCTTCCAACCAATCCACATCTAGGTACTGACTGAGATCCGCCTTTCAGGCATTGACAGGTCTTGGCACACTTTCAACTACTGGGAGCCACTAAGAACAAAGTAGGCTACTTGGACAATCACACAAGTTTAAGAGACAACAAAGAGCTAGGGCTAGGCTGAATGATAAGATTCATCTTCTATAGAAGACCACCCTTTCAAGACTGAGAAAAGTGGCTATTTGATCTAATGCACAGAAACCAACATGGAGAGTCAAGGAAAATGAAGAAACACAGGAAGATGTCCTCAATGAGCTAAAATAGCAGAACAAACTAAGCTCAAAGTTATAGGAGAAAGAAAGTAACAAAGATCAGGCAGAAATAAATAAAATACAGACTAAAATGACACAGAAAACATCAACAAAACTCAGAGCTGATTTTTTGAGAAGATAAACAATATGCACAAACTTTTAGATAGACTCATCAAGAAAAAAAAAAAAAAAGAGAACTCAAATAAATAAAATTAGAAATTAATGAGTAAAATTATGACTGATATCACAGAAATACAAAAGATCACAATACTATTATGTATATGGCTAAAAATTTGGAGAACCTAAAAAAAATGGATAAATTTCTAAAAACAATCAACCAAGACCGAAACAGAAAGATTTATGAACAAATAAATTACTAGTAAGGAGACTGAAGGGCTTCCCTGGTAGCTCAGCTGGTAAAGAATCCGGCTGCAATGTGGGAGACATGGGTTTGATCCCTGGGTGGGGAAGATTCCCTGGAGGAGGGCATGGCAACCCACTCCAGTGTTCTTGCCTGGAGAATCCCATGGATAGAGAAACCTGGAGGGCTACAGTCCATAGGTGCAAAGAGATGGACAAGACTGAAGCGACTTAGCAGGCACACACACAGAGACTGAAGCAGTAATCAAAAGTAAAGTCTGGGGCCAAGTGTCTTCACTGGTGAATTCTATCATCGATCATTTAAATAGGAATTAATATCAATCTTTCTCAAATATTTATAAAGAAGAAGAAAAGGGAATACTTTTAAGCTTATTTTATGAGGCCAGCATTATCCTGATCCAAAATCAGACAAGGACACTATAATAAAGTAAAATTCCAGGCCAATATTCCCAATATACATAGAGGCAAAACTCCTCAACAATACCTTAGCAACTGAACTCAATAATACAGTAAAAAGATCAGGCACCAAGATCAAGTGGGAATCACCTTTTTGATGCAAACATGTTTCAATATACACAATCCAATCAATGTAATACATTATATTAACTAAGTGAAGGATAAAAATCATGAGAATCATCTCAATACGTTCAGAAGAAATATTTTATAAAATACAGTTTTCATTCACGATTTTTTAAAAAACTCCAAAGAAAATGAATATAAAAGGAATATACTTCAACATAATAAAGCTATATGTGACTACCCCACAGCTAACGTCATATTTGACAGTGAAAAGATGAAAGCTTTTATTCTTAAGATCACAAACAAGACAAGTAGGTCCACTTTCACCATTATTCAATACAGAACTAAAAGTCCTAGCAGGGGTCAATTAGGCAAGAAAAAAGAAATTAAAGGGATTCAAACTGGAAAGAAAGAACTAAAACTGTTTGCAGATGACATGACATTACCTGCCACACAAAAAGTTAAAAATAAAACTACCATATGACCCAGCAATTCCACCTCTGGGTATATATCCAAAGGAAATGAAAACTAGGCTATCATAGAGGTATCTGCATTTCCAAGTTTATAGCCAAGATATGGAAACAATGTAAGTGTCCATCAATGAGTGAATGGATAAAAAGAATACAAACTTGTAACTAGTATATAAGTCCTGCAGATCTAATGTACAGCATAGCAATTATAACCAACAATACTGTATTATAAACTTCAATGTTGTTGAGAAACTATATTTTAATTCTTACCACAAAAAAGGAATGATAATTATATGGCATGATAAAGGTGTTAGCTAATCATCAAAATTCTCCAAGTCACGCTTCAGCAATATGTGAACCATGAACTTTCAGATGATTGAGGTGGTTTTAGAAAAGGCAGAGGAACATTGCCAACATCCACTGGATCATCGAAAAAGCAAGAGATTTCCAGAAAAACATCTATTTCTGTTTTATTGACTATGCCAAAGCCTTTGACTGTGTGGATCACAATAAACTGTGGAAAATTCTAACAGAGATGGGAATACCAAACCACATGACCTGCTTCTTGAGAAACCTGTATGCAGGTCAGGAAGAAACAGTTAGAACTGGACATGGAACAACAGACTGGTTCCAAATAGGAAAAGGAGTATGTCAAGGCTGTATATTGTCACCCTGCTTATTTAACTTCTATGCAGTGTACATCATGAAAAACTCTGGGCTGGAAGAAGCACAAGCTGGAATCAAGATTGCTAGGAGAAATATCAGTAACCTCAGATATGCAGATGACACCACCGTTATGGCAGAAAGTGAAGAAGAACTAAAGAGCCTCTTGATGAAAGTAAAGAGGAGAATGAAAAAGTTGGCTTAAAACTCAACATTCAGAAAACGAAGATCATGGCATCTGGTTCCATCACTTCATGGCAAATAGATGGAGAAACAGTGTCAGACTTTATTTTGGGGGGCTCCAAAATCACTGCAAATGGTGATTGCAGCCATGAAATCAAAAGACGCTTACTTCTTGGAAGGAAAGTCATCACCAACCTAGACAGCATATTAAAAAGCAGAGACATCACCTTGTCAACAGCGGTCCATCTAGTCAAGGCTATGGTTTTTCCAGTGGTCATGTATGGATGCAAGAGTTGGACTATAAAGAAGGCTGAGCCCATAAGAATTGATGCTTTTGAACTGTAGTGTTGGAGAAGACTCTTGAGAGTCCCTTGGACTGCAAGGAGATCCAACCAGTCCATCCTAGAGGAGATTGGTCCTGAATATTCATTGGAAGGACTGATGCTGAAGCTGAAACTCCAATGCTTTGGCCACCTGATGGGAAGAGCTGACTCATTTGAAAAGACCCTGATGCTGGGAAAGATTGAGGGCAGAAGGAGAAGGGGACGACAGAGGATAGATAGTTGGATGGCATCACCAACTCGATGGACATGGGTTTGGGTGAACTCCAGGAGTTGGTGATGGACAGGGAAGCCTGGGGTGCTGTGGTTCATGGGGTCACAAAGAGTCAGACACAGCTAAGTGACTGGACTGAACTGAATCATATTGCAATATATAAGTATATCAAATTAAAACATTGTACACTTTAAACTTACAAAATGTTATATGTCAATTATATCTCCGTTTTTTCAAAAAAAAAAACTGTTGGAAGAGATAAATACATCTTGAATGCATTCACAAAAAATATTCACTACTTGCTCACTACATTGCAGCAAGTATGAAAATATTCAAACACAAATTATATCATGTCAATGTGGAGTTTTCATTCAGCCAACAGCTTTGTCTTTATACTTTGAATGAAATCCATATTCTTCATAAATATCTGAATGCTGTAGTCCCAGACTACTTCTCCTATCTTTTCTTATATTCCTGATCCTCACCTCCATTAATTAGCCAGCTTGCTCAAATCATTCCCATCATTCAAGTCTCAGATTAAAAAATCATATTTCAACTGATAAAAGGATAAACAAAAATGTTGCATATCTCTACAATGGAATATTATTCTACCTGTAAAAAGAATGAAATTCTGAGACATGCTACAAAATGGGTGAACCTAGAAGACATCATGCTAAAGTGAAATAAGCCAGGCACAAAAGGACAAATACTATATGATTTATTCCATTTACATGAGACCTAGAATAGGCAAATTACTAAATTATATGACACAATCTGTATATCCTAAACTTTGATTTTCCTCTTCTAACTATATACTGAAGTACTGAGGACCATAGAACATGCCCAGGCTAGTTTTATGAAGTTTCATGTCCTAATGCTGGGTGAGTGGACATAGTAGTGTGAAGGAATGTTTCTGGAAGCAATTCCTACAGTAGGATTGACTAGCAAAAACTTAACTATACACAGAAGTCACTGTGAATCACATTAATATATCTCACTTGATGCAAACTAAATGTGTCCTCAACTGAATCTCACCCATATAACAGGATTTCCAAAACTGTCTGAAGCTACTCCAATATTACTTGAAACAAGGGAAAGCGTGATACAGGAGTAGTGAGCATGGGAAAAGATTGTTTTAACCAATTGCCACTAAAATAGCTTGCTTTTAAAATTTTTCACATAAAAAAAAATGTGACCACATTACAGGACCCCTCCCAGAATTTGGCCTCCATCAGGTCTTTATTAGGTCTCATTGAGTCTCTTACAAGGTCTTCCTAATTGTCTTTATTGCTTAATCTTGTCGACCCTTCCTCAATGAGTTATTCCTCAGGGCACAGACTGTGATCCTTCTAAAATTATAAGGTAGATTAGATCATCGCAAAACCCTTCAAATGCTTCCTGTTACATGTAGTTCAGTTCAGTTCAGTCGCTCAGTCATGTCCGACTCTGGGACCCCATGAATCGCAGCACGCCAGGCCTCCCTGCCCATCACCAACTCCTGGAGTTCACTCAGACTCATGTCCATTGAGTCGGTGATGCCATCCAGCCATCTCATCCTCTGTTGTCCCCTTTTCCTCCTGCCCCCAATCCCTCCCAGCATCAGAGTCTTTTCCAATGAGTCAGCTCTTTGCATCAGGTGGCCAAAGTACTGGAGTTTCAGCTTTAGCAACATTCCTTCCAAAGAACACCCAGGGCTGATCTCCTTTAGGATGGACTGGTTGGATCTCCTTGCAATCCAAGGGACTCTCAAGAGTCTTCTCCAACACCACAGTTCAAAAGCATCAATTCTTCAGCATCAGCTTTCTTCACAGTCCAACTCTCGCATCCATATATGACCACTGGAAAAACCATAGCCTTGACTAGACGGACCTTTGTTGGCAAAGTAATGTCTCTGCTTTTCAATATGCTATCTAGGTTGGTCATAACTTTTCTTCCAAGGAGTAAAGTGTCTTTTAATAAATCTAACCATAATGTTATAAATCCACATAAGACTGAGCTCCTGATTACCTCTTTGCCATTATCACCCACTTTTCTTTTTTCACTACTTTATGGGAATATTATAATATATATCATAATATCCCAGCCATCTTTCTTTCACAAATAAATCAAATTTCCTTCTCTCTTAGGATCCTTACTGCATTTGAAAACTCTTCCTTACCCTAGATCTTAACGCTGATTTTTGCCCCCCCTTTTTTTTTTAATTTAAGACTCGGTTGGATTTTTTAGAACATTGAGCAACTAAGCACACAACCACTGTGATTCTTTTTTATATTATCCTGTTTTATTTTATTAATGTCACTTAAGTTTTGAAGTCATTGTTTGTTTTCTCATCCTATCTCCCCATCAGATCAGATCAGATCAGATCAGTCGCTCAGTCGTGTCCGACTCTTCGCGACCCCATGAACCGCAGCACGCCAGGCCTCCCTGTCCATCACCAGCTCCTGAAGGTCACTCAGACTCGCATCCATCGAGTCAGAGATGCCATCCAGCCATCTCATCCTCTGTCGTCCCCTTCTCCTCCTGCCCTCAATCCCTCCCAGCATCAGAGTCTTCTCCAATGAGTCAACTCTTCGCATGAGGTGGCCAAAATACTGGAGTTTCAGCTTTAGCATCATTCCTTCCAAAGAAATTCCAGGATTGATCTCCTTCAGAATGGACTGGTTGGATCTTCTTGCAGTCCAAGGGACTCTTAAGAGTCTTCTCCAACACCACAGTTCAAAAGCATCAATTCTTCGGCACTCAGCCTTCTTCACAGTCCAGCTCTCACATCCATACATGACCACAGGAAAGACCATAGCCTTGACCAGGCGAACCTTTGTTGGCAAAGTAATGTCTCTGCTTTTGAATATGCTATCTAGGTTGGTCATAACTTTCCGTCCAAGGAGTAAGCGTCTTTTAATTTCATGGCTGCAGTCACCATCTGCAGTGATTTTGGAGCCCAGAAAAACAAAGTCTGACACTGTTTCCACTGTTTCCCCATCTATTTCCCATGCAGTGATGGGACCAGATGCCATGATCTTCGTTTTCTGAATGTTGAGCTTTAAGCCAACTCTTTCACTCTCCACTTTCACTTTCATCAAGAGGCTTTTTAGCCCCTCTTCACTTTCTGCCATAAGAGTGGTGTCATCTGCATATCTGAGGTTATTGATATTTCTCCCGGCAATCTTGATTCCAACTTGTGTTTCTTCCAGTCCAGCATTTCTCATGATGTACTCTGCATATAAGTTAAATAAACATGGTGACAATATGCAGCCTTGACGTACTCCTTTTCCTATTTGGAACCAGTCTGTTGTTCCATGACCAGTTCTAACTCTTGCTTCCTGACCTGCATACAGATTTCTTAAGAGGCAGATCAGGTGGTCTGGTATTCCCATCTCTTTAAGAATTTTCCATAGTTTATTGTGATCCACACAGTCAAAGGCTTTGGCATAGTCAATAAAGCAGAAATAGATGTTTTTCTGGAACTCTCTTGCTTTTTCCATGATCCAGAGGATGTTGGCAATTTGATCTCTGGTTCCTCTGCCTTTTCTAAAACCAGCTTGAACATCAGGAAGTTCATGGTTCACATATTGCTGAAGCCTGATTTGGAGAATTTTGAGCATTACTTTACTAGCGTGTGAGATGAGTGCAATTGTTCGGTAGTTTGAGCATTCTTTGGCATTGCCTTTCTTTGGGATTGGGATGAAAACTGACCTTTTCCAGTCCTGTGGCCACTGCTGAGTTTTCCAAATTTGCTGGCATATTGAGTGCAGCACTTTCACAGCATCATCTTTCAGGACTTGGAATAGTTCCACTGGAATTCCATCACCTCCACTAGCTTTGTTCGTAGTGATGCTTTCTAAGGCCCATTTGACTTCACACTCCAAGATGTCTGGCTCTAGGTCCAGTGATCACATCATCATGATAGTCTAGGTCTTGAAGCTCTTTTTTGTACAGTTCTTCTGTGTATTCTTGCCACCTCTTCTTAATATCTTCTGCTTCTGTTAGGTCCACACCATCTCTGTCCTTTATCGTGCCCATCTTTGCATGAAATGTTCCTTTGGTATCTCTGATTTTCTTGAAGAGATCCCTAGTCTTTCCCATTCTGTTGTTTTCCTCTATTTCTTTGCATTGATCACTGAAGAAGGCTTTCTTATCTCTTCTTGCTATTCTTTGGAACTCTGCCTTTAGATGTTTATATCTTTCCTTTTCTCCTTTGCTTTTCGTTTCTCTTCTTTTCACAGCTATTTGTAAGGCCTCCCCAGACAGCCATTTTGCTTTTTTGCATTTCTTTTCCATGGGGATGGTCTTGATCCCTGTCTCCTGTACAATGTCACGAACCTCATTCCATAGTTCATCAGGCACTCTGTCTCCCCATAGTAGAAAAAAAAATCCATATGTGCAGGAAACTTGTCTTTATTGTGGAATAAGGTATCTTTAACCATGAGACCAATGCCTACCATAGTATGTTACAAAATAAAAATTTTTGAGCAACTGTATATTTGAACACACTCCAAATGAAAGAATTTTGGCCACTTCCCTCTTAGGGAGAAGAAAGCAGCTCCTCAGGGGTCTGGTAGGGTTTGAGTCTGGGATGACTCTGTCCTCATTTGTCTTCTGACCTCTGCTGCCTGGGTCACTGAGACCTGCTAGAGGTGACCGTGGGTGGTTCTGTAGAACTAAGGTCAGTAAGTCAGTCATCACTCCATTGTCATTGTTGATGTTTACTCCATTGTCATTGTTGATGTTTAGTTGATAAGTCATGTCCGACTCTTTTGCAACCCCACGGACTACAGCCCAGCAGGCTCCTCTGCCCACAGGATTCTCCAGGCAAGAACACTGGAGTGTGTTGCCATGCCTTCCCTTCAGGGGATCTTTCCAGTCCAGGGATCAAACCCACGTCTCCTGCATTGACAGGTGAATTCTTTACCACTGAACCACCTGGGAAGGCCCATTCCTCCATAGGGGACCTCAAATTAGCTTTTCCTCAGAATTCACTCAATAGAAATTGTCAAAATGTGTTCACTTGTTGACTCTCATGAAAATATTTTGCACTTTATCAGTGTAAAAAATTGACTTATAAGTGTCTAAGAATACAGTCAAAGTGCTAGGATAAGACCGTGGCATCTGAAGTCAGATTGCTTCTCTTCCAGTACTGCTCTGCCACTGGGTACCTCTACCTTGTAAAGTCTTTCAGCTTCTTACTTTTTATTTTTTATGCTTTTTTCCCCTTGTTGTAAAAAAAAAAAAAAATGAGGACAACACAATACCTTTGTCATAAAGTGATATGGAGATTAAATAATCGCATGTAAGTGCTACCTAAACATTAGCTACTTTACTATGTTTGATTTTAAGGATTTCCAGACACTTGAAGTCATGAATACAAGCACTGCCAAGCAAGACAGCAAGACAATGCTCCCTTGTCCTTTCTTAAAAGTTGAGTCACGAGTTAATATTAACAGATAAACACTTGTGTTACCAGCGGCACATGAGCATTTGTAGGTTTCTCCCTGTACTAGCCTATTTAGTATCTGCTCTTTGAGGCTCTAATTTTGACCTTGAGTTGGACCTTTCCACTGTTGACAGAAACATGAGTTTGAATCTTGCCATTTTTTAAAAACAAATCTCTGTGTTAGCATTAAATGTTTATAATTAGAGAGAAAATTTAAATACTGACAAAATGAATCAGGGAACCTAATGCTGTGCAAACGCTGCTGTGCAAGTCTGTCCCATTTCAGGGGCTGTGGCTGAGCCCAGCTGCAGTTTGGGTACAGGCTGCAGGCCACCTGGGAGCACTGTGTCTCCACTGCACAGAGGTAGGTGGCTGAGTCTTCCAGCTGGGAGGCTGTGATGTGTAGGGTACTATACCGCTCCTTAGAATTCACTGTGGAGCTCAGTCTTTCATTCTGCTTCATCCCTGAAGTTATGAAAAACAGACTGGTGAGGCTGCCTCCTGGATTCTGCTGGAACCACTGCACACTGTTCACTGTGGCAGAAAAATTGCACCTCAGAGTAGAGTCGGCTCCCTCCTGGAGGCTCAAGACTGAAGGACTCTGCTCCACCTTCACTCCCCTCACCCCTGCTTGGAAAAAAGAGAGAAGCAAACACGAATGATGTCACTGGGGAGTCATGGGTGCAATTTCCAGACCTGTAAACTATCTCAAGAAACACCTGAGGATGTAGGACCATCTAGGAGCCCTGGATCAGCTCTCCTTCCCTCCCTCTCACTGTCAACTGTGGACCCTCCCCAGTCCCCTCTCTGGGATGACCCCGACTCACAGCAAATCTGGACCCACAGAAACCCCAGCAGGGCTCCCCATTGTCTCCTCATGACTCCTTGCCCAGTTACTGGAGTGCCTTCTCCCCTACTCGAAGGGTGCAGTCTTGGGTCCAGAGAAATTTTGTTCTTACTGTCAATACGTTCCCTAGAATCGCTGAGACCCAATCTCATGAGGTGTGTCACTCACTTAACAGGAAACTCCACCAATGATGGCCCAGCCGGGCCTCAGTGTGTAACGTCTCAGGTGTGGGGATGTGTGGGGGTGGGGAAACCCAGGCTGGTGAGGGTGAGGGAGGCAGTGAGGGGGGAAATGCCCAGCATTCCTAGTCTTTTTTTTTTCCAGAACTGTTTTAGGTAGGAAAGAGTTAAAGTTTGGATGGAGGGTAAGAAAAATGAAAACAAACAAACAAACAAACAACTCAGAGGGAAATAGAGGCCTGGTTTTAACACAACCTGGAAGATGACAGTTTCAGAGAGCCTGCCTTCTAAACAAGCATTAAGACATGAAGTTTGACAAAGAATTGGATAATTTATTTATATGGAATGTCTAACAAAGAAATACTGTTTCATGGAACATTACATTTTGTTAATCCCTTTTGTTACAAAACTAAACACAAATAAAAGAAATTAAAATAGTTTTGTAAATCTAAAAATGTAGATTTCTTTTTATATATGAACATAGTAGAGGTCTATAATTAGACTTTGGTAAAAAAATAAATTGACCATGTATGGAATATCCACCTTAGTCTCATCCCTGCCTCCTCTCTTCTCCCTTCCAGCCCTTTCCCCTGACATTCTGCACATCACATGGCTGGTTCTGCTCTGTGAACATGAGGTGAGGGCCACGGTTTTTACTTCAGACAAAGTGTTTTCTCGTTTTCCCTCCAGTCTTTTCTTATACTTTCCCCCTTTCTCCTCTCTTTACTTTTATTCCTTATTTCCCTCTTTGTCTTTTTCCTCAGAGGAGAGATAGGATACAACACTGTATCAGGGTATTAAAGTAATTTCTAAGTCAGTATAATAAAAGGTCATTTAAAATTTTTTTCATTCTAAAAATCAGAGGAAAAGGTAATAGATAATGTATTTTGTTGGTTTTATTTTTTTCCCTACTGGATCCTCCAGCCCTATTTGGTTCTAACAGATTCCGACTCTTAATCCTGCTCCAGCAATCATCTCTGTCAAATTATCTTAGCCCAGGCCCTCCTCAACCTGATCCAGTGGCCAGTCTAGGAAGATCTGAGCTCCATCTTTCTGAGATTATGCT
Source organism: Tragelaphus eurycerus (assembly GCA_935064755.1). Lineage (NCBI taxonomy): Eukaryota > Metazoa > Chordata > Mammalia > Artiodactyla > Bovidae > Tragelaphus > Tragelaphus eurycerus. The sequence goes on from CAKXYN010000508.1 coordinate 85,700, forward strand.
CAAATAGAAGAGCCAAGTAAATGACAGGAACATTTGGTAAATATTCTCCCTGAATATTTTTTTCTTTTAAATGTCATTTTTTTCTTTTAATTTTTTTATTGTAGTAAAAGTCACATAATATAAAACATACTCTTTTAACCATATTTAACTGTACAGTTCAGTGGCACTAAGTACATTCACATTGTGCAACTCTCACCATCGTCCATCTCCCAAATTTTTCACCTTCCTAAACTGAAACTCTTTCCTTATTAAACACTAATTCCCCATCCCCCTACATTACCCCCACTACCCCCTAGTCCCTGGCACCTACCAATGGACTTTTAAAAAAAAATTCCAATGTACTTTCTGACTCTATGACTTTGACTGTTCTAAGTACCTCATATAAGTGGAATCAAACAGTATTTATCTTACGCTTAGTGACTTTTACTTTATCACATTTTCCTCATTCCCTCTTCTAACTCTTATTAACCATCTCCCCATTCAGATTTTGTTTTTTTGTTTTTTTGTTTTTTTTTTTCAAATATTCACCCACAGATGGGACTATCTAGGATCTGAAGAAAAGTTCCTCAGTTAAAGTGAAGCCAGTGGATTAAAGCCATTAGCATAAACTGTCGCAGCTCTCTCCTATGTCTGATCTCAAGTCATGGGGCAATCCCTATGCAAAAACAGATGCTGCCACTGTCCCATCTGAAGCGATTCTCTGAGCAAGTTCCAGCTTCCAGTCTGTTGGAGACATTGTATATCCTTCATAAGCTGTCTTTCCTCTTATGAATCCTGACTCTGAAAATTAAGACCATGACTTCATGAGAGCAAAGTTGAGTTCCCTCTGCCCTACGTGTCTATAAAATATGTAGTATTTCTGAAAATGCCCTAGGTCAATCTCTAGAGTCACTGACAGCCTCATGTTCACCAGAAGTTTGTGTTCAGCTCCGCTTTCTGTCCCAGAAACTGTGTCACCCAGAACACAGAAGTACGTGGCCGAGTCCCTCCAATGGGTTCATGGTTTCTCCAGGTGTAAAGTGGCTTCACTCTTAAATTCAGCCTTAAAACCTTTGATGCCTGAAACAAGGCCTTTTACAGATATGTACTTCAGGAGAAGCTGGAGTCCTTGGTTGGGGTACTGCACATACCAGAAGAGATACGGTGAAACAGGAGATGAGTAGTTGCACCTCAGCTCCAGATGGGCTCCTTCAGAGACAGTGATGTGGCTGTCAGGCTGGGTCACTGACTGGGCTCCGGCTCCTCCTGAAACAGCAATGCTGTGTTAGTGAGTCCAGGACAGACTTACCTACTAAGAGACGGTGTCTCTATTCAGAGTCCAATTGCGATACCACACTTCGAGAGAACAGGAAGATGAAATAAAATTATACTCACTCAGGGCTAACAGTGTCATAAGCACTGTTATGGGAACCAGATTCATGACTGAGCAGTGAAGAAACTGTGGGATACTTTTTTGAAGATCTTTCTTGAGCAGGAAGGAATATGCCTGAAGAAACAGCATTCTTAAGAAAGAGTGAGTATGGTTGATGTTCTAGAATCTTGCTTTAAGCACATCCCAGACATGTTTGGAAGAGCCTCTTCCTTTACAAATCTGGATGTTTTCTGACTTCTGAATGCTTCTCATTTATCACGGTCTGCAGCTGGACACCTCAGCCAGCTCTGTGAAGGAGGAGCTAAAAGAACGTTGCTGTTCTTTAACTAATTCTAGTTTGTGCAACATCGCTCTCTGGAGGCCAAACAGAAGTAGTTCTTGTTTTAGACCTTGCTATGCTGCTGCTGCTAAGTCGCTTCAGTTGTGTCCGAATCTGTGCGACCCCATAGACGGCAGCCCACCAGTCTCCCCCATCCCTGGGATTATCCAGGCAAGAACACTGGAGTAGGTTGCAATTTCCTTCTCCAATGCATGAAAGTGAAAAGTGGTAGTGAAGTCACTCAGTCGTGTCTGATTCTTCGTGACCCCATGGACTGCAGCCTACCAGGCTCCTCCACTCATGGAATTTTCCAGGCAAGAGTACTGGAGTGGGGTGCCATCCTCTTCCCCATCACCTACGCCTTGCTATATCCCTTGCTATTTCAAGCATGATTGTGCTGTGCTGTGCTTAGTCACTCAGTCGTGCCCGACTCTTTGAGACCCTGTGGACTATAGTCCGCCAGCCTCCTCTGTCCATGGGGATTCTCCATGCAAGAATACTGGAGTGGGTTGCCTTGCCCTCCTCCAGGGAACTTCTCAACCCAGGGATTGAACCCCGGTCTCCCACACTGCAGGAAGGTTCATACTGTTTATCCCACGTATGAAAACACATACGAAGAGAGAATATGAGATGTCACAGAAAACTTGATTGAACGAGTATAATAGTGTTCCAAGTCCTTTCCCATAATAGATTACATAGAAAGCATCAGAATAACCCTTAGGGCAAGAGATTCAGGTAGATTGACCCAGGCTCAGTTTTAGTTATGGAGATTCCTTAAAAAACAAGAAATAAACTACCATATGACTCAACAATCCCACTACTGGGCATATACTCTGAGAAAGCCATAATTGAAAAAGACACAAGTACCCCCAACATACATTGCAGCACTATTTACAGTAGCTAGGATATGGAAGCAACCAGCTATCTATCAACAGATGAATGGATAAAGAAGCCATGGTACATATACACAGTGGAATATTACTCAACCATAAAATAAACATTTGAGTCATTTCTAATGTGATGGATGAACCTAGAGCCTATGATACAAGGTTAAGAAAGTAAGAGAAAAACAGATATCATATATTAATGCATATATATGTATAGAAACTAGAAAGATGGTACTGACGAACCTATATGCAGAGCAGCAATGGAGACACAGATATAGAGAACAGACTGGTGGGCATGGTAGGGAAGGGACAAATGAGCGGGTGTGAAGAAGAGAGAGTAGGGTGGAAAATACACACTGCCACATGTAAAATATTTATGCAAGATTCTGGGAACTCAAACCAGGGCTCTGTGACAACCTAGAGGGGTGGGATCGGGTGGTAGCTGGGAGGGAGGTTCAAGGGGAGGGAACATATGTATACTTATGGCTGATGTACGTTGATGTATGGTGGAAGCCAACACAATATTATAAAGCAATTATCCTTACAAAATAAATAGCATGATATATATATATATATATATAGAGAGAGAGAGAGAGAGAGAGAGAGTATACATATATAAGTATATACATATAAGTTTTTAATATTCAGTTCAGTTCAGTTGCTCAGTCGTGTCCAACTCTTTGCAACCCCATGAATCGCAGCACGCCAGGCCTCCCTGTCCATCACCATCTCCCGGAGTTCACTCAAACTCACGTCCATCGAGTCAGTGATGCCATCCAGCCATCTCACCTTCTGTCGTCCCCTTCTCCTCTTTCCTCCAATCCCTCCCAGCATCAGAGACTTTTCCAATGAGTTAACTCTTTGCATCAGGTGGCCAAAGTACTGGAGTTTCAGCTTTAGAATCATTCCAAAGAACACCCAGGGCTGATCTCCTTCAGAATGGACTGGTTGGATCTCCTTGCAGTCTAAGGGACTCTCAAGAGTCTTGTCCAACACCACAGTTCAAAAGCATCTATTCTTCAGCACTCAGCTTTCTTCACAGTCCAACTCTCACATCCATACATGACCAATGGAAAAACTGTAGCCTGGACTAGACGGACCTTTGTTGGCAAAGTAATGTCTCTGCTTTTCAATATGCTATCTAGGTTCTTAAATTTTATGGGAAAATTCCAGAAGTATACACATCAAAAAGTAAATTATGTTTATCTAAAGATATTGAGGTATGGGAGCATTTTTATTTCTTTGTCCATTTTACTTATTGTTTTCTAGATTTTCTACTGCTATAGTAGTACTCCATTACACTGATGACTCTCAATGAATCATGCTTCCTGATATTCACTGCCCTGTATAGTCCCCTCTCCATGAATCTGGGAGGTCCCTGGGGTTCACATAACTGATAGAATGCAGGAAGAGTGATGTCAAACCAGTCCTGAACTTAAGCTTAAGCAGTTCTCCAAACGCTTAGCAACTACCATGAAAGAAACCCAACTACCATGCTGATGACAGCATGTGCAGAGACCATTTGGAAAGATCAACTATATATTCTATATTTTAAAACCACACACACATGTGTAGGTCCATGGGAGTATGGAAATGCATCTGAGTAAAGTAGGCTATGTGCCTGTAATGTGCTCAGTGCAGCAGTAAGATCTACGTGAGAGCCCTACTCTAATGATACTCCATGAATACTTCTGATCTCTATAATGGAAGTCCTGTAAGTCCAAATAAGAACAAAGCTCTGTGCTCTGATACACTGTTGACTGCCAGAAAGGCAGACAAAAACTCATCCTTGTCTCTGTAATTGCACAAAGCTCTGAACTGTTTGTAATCATTTATTCATAATAGACTGTCTTCAACCTGGAGGCAGAGAGTTACCCATTCATCCCTGAGAGTCCAGAATCAACAGTCATTCCATGAACCATCCTTTATCGACTTGAACCTTGAAAGCCTCACTCTGGGGATTATTTGGCAAAAAAAAAAAAAAAAAAAAGTTGTGTTATCTCTTACAGAGAAATGGCTGATCAATATTGATTTTTTTGGACAAAGATAAGAAAACCGAGAGTTTTCTCTCACACACAAAAATTCTTATATTTGTTTAGACCTTCAGTTTATGACAGTATTTGATATTTTCCAAACAGCTTTGAATAGCTGGAAGTGCAGGCTATGAACATCATTTATCTAATGATAGCATATTAAGTACAATACCTTTGGTGTAATATTATTTTATCTCATAATAACTCTGGAATATAGGATTCTGAGCCCCATTTTATAGAAGCAGTATTGAAGCTCAGAACCCATAAGTATTTGATCAACGTCAAACTCTAAGAGTAAGAGCTCAGATTCCAACCCAGGAAGGCCTGACTCCGGAGCTTATTCTTTTTCCATTGTTTTGCTGCCAAAGGGCAGGTAGCAATGAAAAAGCACAACTAGAATTGTAACTTACTACTTCTAATCCCAGTGCTCTTTTAACCATCACACAGTGGTTATTATCCCAAAATGTTCAACATGCAGACTCCTGTTTATAAAACTAAACTTCACTCTGTTGTTTCCCCATAGCCAGTGACTCCTTGAAAGAACCTGGACCATATTTCTGATTCCTTCATCCCTGAGACAAGCTGGACCATATTTCTTGTTCCTTCATCCCTGAGACTTGTTTTCCTCTGTACTATAACCAAAGAGTCATTCAAACATGATGCCATGTGGGATGAAACGCCAATGTGGATAGAAAACATTTTGAAGATTTATCCAGCCAATATTCCATCTATAATTTCCTGGATCAGTTATCTACAGAACTGTCTAACATCTTCCTTAGTTATATCACACACAGACTCTCAGAAATGATATGATTACTTATTTTCAAAAGTAGATAGAAACATTAGAGATTCCCCTCTACCCTACTCTCTCAACTCTCACGTCAGGAGTGTGGTTGGAGCCCCTGCCGCTGGTTTGGGCAGAGGCCCCAGATACTTTGGGACCACTGTGAACTCGCTACCCAGATGTAGATGTCTGAGTCTCCAGGCTTCACATCTGTGATGTGCAGGGAGATGTGTTTCTTGTCTTTGTTTGAATGCTATGAATCTTTTCTCTTTTTCTCCATTTGAGATTGTGGAGATTAGAAGACTTGGGCTTTCCCAGGATATTATCTCTACTGCATGCAGTACTAGAAATTGCAGTCTTTGGCAAAGTTGAGAGAATAGCTGGCTACCTGTTAAACATTCAGTGGCCAGGCACTCCTTCTGCAGGTTCCCCAACCATCTTTAAAAACATGTTAGCTAAAGCGAGATGAGTT
>CAKXYN010000509.1:0-91414 GCA_935064755.1 Tragelaphus eurycerus
CTAATTTGTTGGTGGTGGGGCTTGGTTACTAAATCATGTCTGACTCTTCTGTGACCCCATGGACTGAGTCCCAGAGCTCCTCAGTCCATGCGGTACACCCAGGCAAGGATACTGGAGTGGGTTGTCCTTTCCTTTATCGGGAGATCTTTCTGACCCAGGGATCAAGCCCACATCTCCTGTGTCTCCTGCATTGGCAGGCAGAGTCTTTAGCACTGAGCCCCAGGAAAGCCAACCTGTTAAATATATAACCACAAATGTATGGACTGAGGGAAAGAGCTTTGAGAAAATTAGTGTGTGTGTGTTATAGTATGAAAAGTCACCGAGGTTTTATGTCCCAGTGTGGAAAGACATCTGTGTTTCCATTGGCATATGGGTTTCCACATGGTCAACATGTGCTTAACTTCCACAAGAAACAGCAAACTGCTTTCTGAAGCAGCTGTAGTCGCTGCTGATATTCTCAGTGGCCTCTGAGTTCCCAGTCTCTCCATCCTTCCCCGTCTCCCTCTTCTCACCTCCTTGTAAAATTTTCAGTGTTTCTCTGTTAAAAGGATAAAGGACAAATTCTCTAGTGTCTCAGGTCCTTCATCCATTGGCCATACTTTCTCAAGTTTCATCTTATCTCAGCCTGGTTCTCCAAACTAGCCCCTGACACAGTGTCAGTCGTCTTTCTGGTGTATTGTGTTCTCCTCACACTGAAACACACTTAAGCTACTTGTCCACCGACTTTCCCTGCCTGATGTGTACTCACTTTTTCTAGTCTCAGCTCGCTCATGGCCTTCACTGGGAAGACATCCTTTATTCACCCAACTTGAGTAAGAGAAGAGACTTTGGTTCCAAGGCCTCAGCTACCAGTACAGTTTCTAGCACACAGTAGGTATTCTAAAGATGCTGACAGAATGTTCGATGAACAAAGAAAATGATAGAATGAGGCTTCAGCTTTCCAGTGTAATTCAGGGATGATCCATTAAATGTAAATTCCTCAGTTTTCTCAATTCAGGAAGTTCCATCAAACTTAAGTCCATCATACAATGGAAGTGCTTACCATGGGATGAAGACAGTTTATTTTCTTCCCGGGCACACACTTGTGTGAGAGTCACACAAATTAAGCATTCTACAACCTAAAGAAAGAACAAAACTGTTGTGTTTGGAAAGAAAGCCTTGAGATCATGATCCAAGAGAAAAATAATTCAGTTCAACTAGGAATCCCCAAAATACACTGCCAGGAAAGCATTCTGTCTTATGCACCTCTTTTCCCTCACTTTGTCCCTCCTATTATACTTGCTTGTTCAGTAGGAGAAAGGCTGCATTTCACATTTGTTGTGAGTAGAAATTTTATGCTATAATTTGGAAACTAGGATCAGAGACTATAAACAGCTCTCTTGGGCTGACATTTGCAGCCTGTTATTGTGCCCTCTGAAATGAGCCATTGTGGGGTTATCTTTTGGAACTAGCACATTAAAATTTTCTAAGTTTGTGTTTTCATCTTCCTGGCAAAGGATCCCACTGAAGACAAGATGGTAGCACAGCCCTCAGATATTTACTAAAATCTGCGAACATACTCACACATATGCCCCACGCAGTTGAAGAGTGTCAGCAATACTCTGAAGGTCACTCACCATTCCCAGGCTAAGAACATACCCCTGCTTTCAGGGTTTCTCAGACAAGTCTTACAATTAAGATTAAAGATCTAAACATTAGGACCCTGAAGCCAAGGACCTAGAATGGTCAGGGCACCAGCTGAGGGGAGAGAGGTTTCTAAAAGAGAAAAAGACTAGCGCGCCTGGCTCCAAACCAGGACTAGGGTTGGTGTGGGACTTCTCTGGTGGTCCAGTGGCTGGGAGTCCACCTGCCAGCGCAGGGGACACGGGTGTGATCCCTGGTCCTGGAAGATTCCACGTGCCTCGGGGCACCTAACCCCATGTGCCAAATGGCTGAGCCTACTATCTAGAGTCCAGGACCCGCAACAAGGGAAGCCACCGCAGTGAGAAGCCTGAGGACACAACTGGAGAGGAGCCCCCAGTCAGCGCACCTCGAGAGAGCCCGGACTCAGCAGCAAAGACCCAGAGCAGCCAAAAATTAAAAAAACAAACAAACAAACAAAAAAAAACAATGGTTGCTTTTCCTGCCTCTTAGCAATGGGGGGAGATAAGCAAGGGCATCCAAGGACCGTCTAAGTCCGCCCTGTCCACTCTGGGTCATTAGTAGAGGTCACCAGCTTTGGAACCCAGATTGAATGGTCAGAGGGCTGGCTCTCATTGGCTTTGGCCTGGGGGGTCAACGCCCTGTGGGGTCAATGCCAGGGCTGGCGGCAGGCTCACACTCCCCGCTCCACCCACTCATTGATGTCAACCTTGTTTCCACTTTTTTAAACTGCTCATTCTACCCTGAGGCTGGAGGGAAGGTGCTAGCACTTGGCGTCCAGCATAGAGCTTGCTCATCACGGGTCCTGGCACCTGCAGCTCTGTGCCACATCGTGGAAGCTGTCCTGATGCCTACCCATGCCATGCTGGGCTTCATCATGGCAGCTGTGACCCAGGAGCTCTGACCTCTGGACTGCCCATCGCCAGACCCATGGATGTCCTAGTGCTGTGCCGAGAATCTCACATGAAGAGTTCTGCAGCTCTGTCCTCATTCTTCCCCAGAACATCCCCTCACAGACCAGTGAAGGAAGGGAATGTATGCCCCCTTCTCTCTGATTGACAGTTAGCCCAGTGAGGAAACTGACTTGGGGTCACTCATCTGAGTGAGGCCACAGAATCGATGACTGTGCCCAGTGGGCCCACAGCAGAGAGTGGCTTGTTGACCAGAAGCAGACAAATGATGGGGTCTGGGGTGGGCATTGGGGGAGCTACTGCATCCATCCAGCCCCTGCTCGCCCAGCTCATTATCTGTCAGGGTTTGTGAGCTAACACCCTGGGAAGCACTAGGAGCCCTGGGCAGTGAGACCTAGGAAAGGAATGATTGGTCAGATGAGTGCATTCACATTAGTTGCCTCAGGTGCTCCAGAATCTGCCTGCCATGTGGGAGATCTGGGGTGGATCCCGGTGTCAGGAGATCCCATGGAGGAGGGCATGGCTGCCCGCTCTATTATTCCTGCATGGAGAACCCCATGGACAGAGGGGCCTGGCCAAACCACGGGGTCACAAAGAGTCGGACACGACTGAGCGACCACATGGTGTGGAGGGATGATGGGAGGAAGTGAGTGAGGGGAGGCAGAGGACGAAGGGTGCTGGGCACCAAGCACAACATAGCGGCGAAAGACCAGACTCCCTGCAGGAGGCGAGGCGCCGGCTCTCAGGAACCCTCCAGCCCCCTCAGCCACACCAGCCACTCTCCTCCTTCACATCCGAGTGCTCTTACTGCCCTCTGAGCTGTCCCGTGACAGTCAGCACTTTTGAGATGCGAGGGGTGATCACACAGGCTCTCAGACCCCGCCTCCCCTTCTTTCTCATCCCTGCCACCGCTTGCTCAAGATATGGGGCAGAATATACATCTGTGTTTTTTCCCGAAAATGCCATGGTTCTACCTGTATGAATTATCTCCTAAAGAATACCCCCTAAGCCTCCTCTTTTTATGTGCTCTGCAGCCAGGAACAAAATGCCTCTGGAATGAGGTAATGGTAAACTTTAGGTACTGCTATCAGCTCAGACACACATCAGTAGGTGGAAGGTTTAAAAAAGGGGACTATGTATATTATGACTATGTCATCATATGAGACATTAAAGAAAGCAGATGGTGGTTTGTTTCCATTCTTTCCTATTGATTTCAGGGTTTCTTCTCTATGCCTCCAGGGCAGATGGCCTTCTGCAAACCCGGCTGGTAAACTTCCCTTTTCTACTCTTCCCAGATTAGCATCCCTGAGCTGCTTTGGGGACATCAGGGTATTTCTCTGAAAGTGGAGCAGGCAGGAGAAATGAAATTGAACTCAGATATGACGGGGAAATGCCAGAGACCATTTACGTGGTATCACTTGAGAAAAGACAGCAAAGATGAGGAGGTAAGACAGCTTCAAGGCTGGTTCAGAAGAGACTCCTCACAAGTTCCTGGAAAGCAGAAAACAAACAGCACTTCAGTGGGTTGAATAAAAAGCGGCCCAAAGCTTCCTTTATAGGTCCAATCAGGGCGACTGCATGTGGAAGACCGTGTTCAGTTCTCATCTGAGTATTAATTAAAATATTTGCTGAACTTCGAAAGCCCACAATATGAAGGGGAGCAATGATTAACAATGTTCCAGGCAAAGCTGGAGGGGTTTCTCTTGTTAGCTCTTAGTGGGTGCAGGACCAGAAGAGAACAACAATGATGACGACAGTAAAAGAAGAATGAATAGACGGGCTGTCCCTGGCAGTCCAGGGTTAAGACTTGGCCTTCCAGTGCAGGTGATGGGGGTCCCAACCTTGACTGGGGAGCCAAGATCCCACACGCCTTGTGGTCAGAAAGACAAAACATAAAGCAGAAGCAATAGGGTAACAAATTCAATAAAGATTTAAACATGGTCCACATCAAAAAAATAAAAATCTAAAAGAATGATTAAAACTGATGGAGCACTTACTCTATGGGAACCTGTGAATAGAAAAGATGACGTTTTTCCCATTTGCTTTCATGGAGTTAGTATCATCCACGACTTCAACTCAGGCACCAGTACAGTCAAGATACAATCTTTTATTTTTCTGATAGTCTCTCTTGCACTTAACCAAATGGGACTTCGAGAAGGAAAACTACATGGTTTAGGACTCACCTCCCATCAGATGCCTAGAGGTGTCTGAGGTCTATTGTAGCATGTCACTCGGCTCAGTTTGTACAGAAGATGGTCCCCTTGAGTCTGACAATGGGCTTTATACGTGCTTTAGGAATGACCCTGCTGATTCAGGGCCCTGTCCAGGCTAATGGTGATGTCTAATGACCAATTAAACCTCATGGTCTTGACTCTTGTGTTGTAAAACACAGTATAGTCCAGGGTAAGTGAAAGTCAAAGGGCTTTGCTCCTTAGCCAACACCTGAATCAAAACAAGTTTGGGACAGAGTCTTAGTGTCACTTTGGAAGGACAGAAGGAATGAAAACTGCTGACCAAACTGAGATGGCATCTTGAGACCAAAAAATGAGGAGGTCACGGGGTATACTAAATAAGTCCGTTTTTTAACCAAGGTGTGGGGAGCACCTTACTTACTCACAGGCAGGAGTCCAAGGCTCCCTCTGAGGAGCCCTGGGGCTATTTTGTTGCTAACCTGGTGTATGCAGGTGGGGGCTTGGAAATAGGAAAAATCTATTTTTCACAAATCTATTTTCCTAAGATTTGTGAAAGGGTTACTTGTCATGGAACAACAGACTGGTTCCAAATAGGAAAGGGAGTACATCAAGGCTGCATATTGTCACCATGTTTATTTAATTTATATGCAGAGTACATCATGAGAAATGCTGGACTGGAAGAAACACACGTTGGAATCAAGATTGCTGGGAGAAATATCAATAACCTCAGACATGCAGATGACACCACTCTTGTGGCAGAAAGTGAAGAGGGGCTAAAAAGCCTCTTGATGAAAGTGAAAGTGGAGAGTGAAAAGGTTGGCTTAAAGCTCAACATTCAGAAAACGAAGATCATGGCATCCGGTCCCATCACTTCATGGGAAATAGATGGGGAAACAGTGGAAACAGTGTCAGACTTTGTTTTTCTGGGCTCCAAAATCACTGCAGATGGTGACTGCAGCCATGAAATTAAAAGACGCTTACTCCTTGGAAGGAAAGTTATGACCAACCTAGATAGCATATTCAAAAGCAGAGACATTACTTTGCCAGCAAAGGTTCGCCTAGTCAAGACTATGGTCTTTCCTGTGATCATGTATGGATGTGAGAGCTGGACTGTGAAGAAGGCTGAGAGCCGAAGAATTGATGCTTTTGAACTGTGGTGTTGGAGAAGACTCCTGAGAGTCCCTTGGACTGCCAGAAGATCCAACCAGTCCATTCTGAAGGAGATCAGTCCTGGAATTTCTTTAGAAGGAATGATGCTAAAGCTGAAACTCCAGTATTTTTGGCCACCTCATGCGAAGAGTTGACTCATTGGAGAAGACTCTGATGCTGGGAGGGATTGAGGGCAGAAGGAGAAGGGGACAACAGAGGATGAGATGGCTGGATGGCATCACTGACTTGATGGGTGTGGGTCTGGGTGACCTCCGGGAGCTGGTGATGGACAGGGAGGCCTGGCGTGCTGTGGTTCATGGGGTCGCAAAGAGTCGGACATGACTGAGTGACGGATCTGATCTGATCTGATCTGAACTAGTCACATGGGAATACATCAGGGAAGGTTTGCCTCATTGTTTGGGGACTAACAGAGCATAGAGGCTGCCTGGTCCTAATGGTTATTAAACAATATCTATTAACTACAAGACCCTGATGACAGAGAAGTGATTCACCATACAGGCCAGTTCCGGGCAGGGTCAGCAGAAGGATGGTGGGAGCTGCACGAGCCCAAGATGGCATCAGTGATGCTAACAGACACCCAGGCACCCTCCTCCTGGTTTTCCTTAACCTGCTGTTTCCTCTGTCTCCGGGCTTTGGCTGAGCCGTCCCTGACTTAAGTCTCAGCAGCTGGGGGTGAGATTTCAGTTTTTTCTCACCAGAAAATCTTGGGCTTCTTGTAAGACATGATCCCCCGATTCTGAATGAAGCAATTTTCTGTAACAAATGTCTTCAGAGTGACTGACTCAAGAATTCTTGTATTTTCCCTTTCATCTCAAGATGATGGCTGATTACTAATCCTGCTGCTGCTGTTGCTAAGTCGCTTCAGTCGTGTCCGACTCTGTGCAACCCCAGAGACGGCAGCCCACCAGGCTCCCCCATCCCTGGGATTCTCCAGGCAAGAACACTGGAGTGGCTTGCCATTTCCATTTACTAATCCTACATTTATGCAATTAATCAGAACCGACCAAGTGAAGCGTATTGAAGGTGATTATGATGGCCTTCCTACAACCAGAAGTAAACTAGTCTTCAGATCAGATCAGTCAGTCAGTCGTGTCCGACTCTTTCCGTCCCCATGAAATGCACCACCCAGCCCCCTCTTCCACCCCAGCCCGAATCCACTCAGGATGCCATCACCATCTCTCCCTCCTTCTCCCCCCTCCCCCCCCCCCCCACACCTTTTCTTTTCTTTCCCCACTCCCACCCTCTCCCCCTAGTCTTACAGTATACCAATACTAATATCATCCCTAATGGTATCCATGGGGGAAAAAATAAGACTAGAGATATTTAGTGTGATGTTCAAGTTTGTATGTGGTGAAATTAAAGTTGGAATCAGAATCTGACTCTAGATACTGAATTCTTTATTACTGTTGGATGTTCTAGTGGTCTCCTTCCTCAAAGATTAAGTATTAGAATCAAGTGAAAATTATACATTTTAAAAGAATGATAAATTGGTTCACGACTTTCCATACACTAGTGATAATCTAGAAATTAGGATTTAAAAATATTTTTATATTGACCAAGTTGATTTTAAAATACCCTGTAAAGGGAAAACTTGCAAGAATAAGCAGGATAAATTTTATAAAGAAGAACGCAGTGACTTTCATTACCAGTTATAATTTATGATGGTGCTGAGGCTTGAAATATGTGATTTTGGCTGAGGAATTTAAAAAAATAAAACCTGAGGCAAAACAAAGGAGCCAGAAACAGTACACTGGTTGTTCATCTGCTGACCTGTTCTGAATTTTCTGTAATTATTAATGATTGAAAGTCAAGTGAAAGTGTTAGTTCCTCAGTGGTGTCTGACTCTTCCTGACCCCATGAGCTGTAGCCCACCAGGCTCCTCTGTCCGCAGGATTTCCTAGGCAAGAATACTAGAGTGGATTGCTGTCTCCTCCTCCAAGGGTTCTGTCCAGCCCAGAAATCTGCATAGCAGGCAGATGCTTGACCATCTGAGCCACCAGGGAAGCCCACTCATCACTGATTGGGACCCAGTTATAGAACTGGTCCTCGTCACATCACCGCAATGCTAGTCACACTCTTTCTATCCTATGAGACTGTTCGGGTTTTGGGAAGAATGCTTGTGTCTCTTGTCCTTCCCTCTTTGTCCCCAGCTTCCTGGGCACCTTGCCTCCTGTCTCCGTCCTCCCACCCTAAACCTGCTCTGTAAACTGCAGAGAGCTGTAGTCCTGTCAAGGCCTGCTCCCTCCCCAGAGGGAGGAGAGTGACACCTGTATGGAGAGGCGGGCTACTCAGCAAACTACAGATGGGGCCACGCCTTGGACAAGACAAGTGAACAAAGAAGACGCTGAATGATTGCACCTCTCTCAGGACTCCAGCCTCAGGCCAAAGTGGTAAGGGTCACATTTGCTCTGTGACTGAAAACACTGTTGCAACACTTGTTTCAGTCTCTCAGTCCTGCCAAACTCTTTGCAACCCCATGGACTGTAGCCTGTCAGGATCCTCTGTCCATGGAATTTTCCAGGCAAGAATTTAAAGCATAATAACTGTCTCCCTCCCACTGCCTAACCTGCCATTGAAAACAACATCAGTCCTAATGATAAAGCATTATAATGTGTAGATGTGAGAACTGTCTGCTTTTATTTGCACAAGAGGAGACTTGCTCAGGGTCTCTCACCGGGTTCCTCAGCTGGGCTGCCTCCATCAGCTTGGCTTTATTTTGCAGCAAATGGTGAACGCCCGGCAGGGTCCTCTGAAGGGCTCACAGCTCGGTGTCCCTTGCTTCAGGCAGATTCCACCCCGAAGATGGCAGGGTCTTTCAAAATTGAGCGCCCTAGTGCTGTCTGGAAAAGGAAAAGACATTTATATGAAGCCTCGTGGAAGTCCCATGAGGAAATCTGGGGGTCTCACCATCTGACTGGGATCCCCTTCTTTCCCAGCTAAACACCAATAGCAAACATCCCCCTCATATCCCTCACCCTCTGTTCTGAGGTAAGATGTTAGTGTTGCTGATGAACCTGGTTCGAGAAGATCCCACATGTGGGAGCAACTAAGCCCCTGAGACCCCACCGTAAGCCTGTGCTCCAGAGCCCGGGCTCCACAGTGAGAAGCCCCTGCAATGAGAAACCTGTGCCCTGCAACTGGAGAGTAGCCTGCGCTCTCCAAAACTAGAGAAAAGCCCGCACAGGAACAAAGACCCAGCACAGCCAAAAGAAAGAAAGAAAAAGTATATATATGTATGTATGTATGTGTGTGTGTGTGTGTGTGTGTATGTGTGTGTGTGTGTGTGTGTGTATATCTCCTTCCTGCCAAGGGAACACCTGGGTGTTAACCTCAGGGTCAGTGACCACTGCTCCGTGTGCCTCACCAGTCACCCCACCTCCCCACCATGCAAAACCCACCCAGCTCTCACAGGCTCATCAGATGGAAGCCTTGTCCAGTGGAACTCAAGGTCACACCGTGACATGTGGCAAGAGGTCTCCAGTCCAGGCCTGAATAAAGGAAGTTTGTCTCATACTGGGTTATACCAGCCAAGTGATTCAACTGATTTAGTTCACAAATCATCCAGCTCATTCCAGGGAAAGGAGAGGAGGGAGAAAGTTACCACCAATAAGACATTTAAGGTCATGAAGACACAACAACATGCTTTGGAAAGAATTCTCTAATCACTCAGTGCCTAATTTGGGTGTGGAAGTGACCTACTAGTAGCTCTGTCATGCTTTACTTTCTGAAGATGGTTGACTTAGGGAAGGAAAAACCAAGTAATGATAAGAAAGGGCACCATGGCTGGTATTTACCAGGCAGTACCTGGAAGAGGATCAAGAGAACGCTGAGGAAGACACGGAGGAGCCTCATTGTCCCGGAAGAGAGGTCCCAGAAGGCCTGGTGGGAAGGATCCAGGACACAGTCAGAAGTCCGAGGAGCTCAGGGCCTCCAGGAGCAGAGCAGACAGGACCTCCTGCCCCGGGGCCCTGTGCCTGTCTCGGCAGGAGGAGTGTGACTGCTCCATCCTTTCTGGCTCCCTGAGGCCCAGCTGTCACTCACTTTGGGTTTGCTCAGACCTGGGATTTCAGATCTGGGGTTGAGGCCCTCCTGGGCCCACATCTATGGAGGCAGCGTCCCCGTGAGGCAGAGGCTGGAGCATCAAAGCCAGTGGTAGGGCGTGAGTCTGGCTGTTACAAAAGGAGGGTAAGGGCAGCCCCTTGTATGTGAGGAGGTTCCTTAGAAAAGATTTAGAGCCCAGTTGATTGGATCTTCAGGGCTACTTGAAAGGAAGATCCAGAATGGTGGTGGGTTATAATCTTCCTAGAGAATCCACGTTAAAGGAAGAAAGACTTCGTATTGGTTAAAAGTTAGTCGAGAAATATACTCAATTATTGCTAGGATTTTAATTTTAATGTGTACTTTCATTTAAATCTATCACAGTTTTTTTGATTATAAAAAATAATACGCATCAGAAAGTTTCAACTAGAAACACCCAAAATTTCAGGTCATAAGTAAATGCAAAAATGAAAGATTTTTTAAAAACCCATAGGCCCACTGTTCAGTTATAACTACTACCTACAATTCAGAATATTTCAGCTCTTTTTCTTTGCAAATGAAATTGTGTAAATATTTATTTTTAATTTAAAACATAGAATCTTTCTTTCTGCTGTCAATGGAAGACATTGACTCACAATGCCTGGAACTGTCAGAGATCCTCAAAGCCAACTTCGTTACTTCACAGAAGAGGAAATTGTGGCCAAACAAGCTCAAAATCATGTCTAGCGGTCATTCTCTGGTAAATGTCTTTTATGCTGCAAACTCTTTCTCAGTTATGACAATGCAAAAATTAAATTGTTTCTATCCATTTCCCCTGTTTTCCTGTTTCTTTTATCCTTTCTTTCTCCTGTCAAAGATCAACTTCCTCAATCTCCAAAAATGAAACAAGGTTTTTCAAAAACAGTTTTTAAAGACTGTTGCTGTTTTTTAAATAGATGCTTCCACCTTTTTTTCTTTATGTGTAATTTCTTCTGTAAAAACCTTTGATTTTTCTTCCAGGGCTTGATGATGAATTTCAACTCATGCATGAAGCACAAGTTGTAGTTTCAGCCAAGATATCCTTGGGTGGTCAGAAATGACTGTGTCCAGTGAAGAAATGGAGGGAATTTTAATGACAACACCAACACCCAGTGCTTCTGTGACCCTGGGATGAAGTCTACCACTCTTGCAGGGTCAAAATGGAGATGACTGAGTTCATGTCAAGATTTCTGTTTGAAAAGTTAGAGCGAGATAAAAATCCACACTAGGTCTAGTAATGTGGGATAATTCTGATTATAGCTCTGAGTGAAATCTCTGGAGGATGTATGGGCTGTGAGAGAAATTGTCCAAGGCAAGGATGGCTGCTACTTCAAAGGAGAGAAAATAGAAATGGAGGGAAGAAGGGAGGGAGAGAGAGCAGTCACAAGAATCTCATAAAATTCTTCAGTTTGGGGGCCATAAAAGGCCCCAGTCTGCTCCCCACGTGCTCCTCCAGCAGAGCAGGCCAGGGAGCATGTGGCCCTGGGTTAGCACGCCTCTTCTCTGTCGGGTGCTGGCAGCTCTGTTCCCACCCGGCTCTGCTCTGAGGAGCTTACTGACTCCACTCTGACAGGACAGGCCTCACTCTGAGCCCTCGTTCTCTCCCTAGAGAAATAGAATGACGTCCTTGTCATCATTGGGAGTTGGGAGTCCTGTTATCTGTTGCCCTTTTTTCACCTACAAGACTCTGAGATCTTGAAAACCCAAGACTGAGTCTCCTCAGCACTGAGATGAGGTGTGAACAAGACGAAGAATAACTCGAGCCTGGAAACAGGAAGTACCTTTGACAGAACCATAGGAACGTGGGATTCTTCTCCTTCTTCGTCTGTGCCCAGCCTTCTCTCATCCGAGCCCGGGCTCCCACGCCTTCCGCCTTGGACCCCGAGGGGCCTCACTCATGGCTTCTGAATCAGGGTTCAGGAATCCGGGCCCCCGGCCTGCCCGCTTCTGTTCACACTCCAGTCTCAGGGTCCTGCTTCTAGTGAGAATAAGAAGGGGCCCTTCAAGCTCCCTACACTCTGCCTCAGGTCAGTCTGGGGGAGGCACCATCCCATATGCGCATGGCAGCTTTGGGTCTTGGGCCGCAGTAGGCCGCCATGAGCGTAGGTTGCCTCCGGAAGTGTGTCGGGTATCGGGCAGCACCGTGCTGGCTTCACGCAGAGCGCCCTGGGACCCTCCCTGCAGCCTCCTGGCAACGACCTCCAGCGGCCAGCCCACCAGCGTGCGTGTCCTATCCTGCAGCCCCCTCACTCCCTCAGAAGCAGCCTCAGACATCTCTGGGATGTCTGGTGGAAAAAAGATGCTGGACGGAAGCTTCGGACCCCGGGCTCCGGTCCAGGCTCTGCCTCCGACTACAGGTCACATCCCTCGTGGTGCCTCTGAGCACTCGTCAGCGAGATGACAGAGCTGGGTGAGCTGACCCCCAGGGCCCACCGGTTCTGAGGCGTGTGGCTCCAGGCGCTTCCGAGAGGCGTGGGGGACCAACAAAGATGGGGGACCACCGGACGACGGCTGCTCGCCTGGTCCTCGGGCTCCCCGCTGGGCCCTCAGCTTCACTCACTCACTTCCTCTCCCTCCTGTGGGCAGCGGGGCCTGAGGAGCCTCTCCTTCGTCCTCCAGGGCCTGTTCCTGGAGGTGCCCTGACGGCCCCCTGTGTTCCCATCACCGGGCGCTAGTGAACCAGAGAAATCACTGAGTGGGCACCTGTGGACACGCAGTGCATCCTGGCAGGGACCCAAGGGCCAGCGCCTGGCGCCTGGGGCCTCTGTACCCGGGTCTGGTTCATAGGCAGAGACTGGAGGGGACGCGAGGCTGCAAAATGTGGGAGACTCGTCACTGCCCCTGCCTCAGCAAGTTCAGGGAGCCAGTCACCGCCGAACCCCGAGAGCTGAACTGCTGGGCGAGTGGAGGGTGTCGGAGGGTCCAAGCACTGCTGCAGCTCCAGGAACACCGAGGACGGGAGGAGATAGAAAGAGAATGCTCTCTGTGACACCCTGGCACGGCCTTAGGGCGCAGATGGTCAGATCCCCCTGCAGAAAGGAGGAAATCAAGAGGAAATAGGGTGGCATGCCAGCAAGAAAAAGAGAGAAAACCTGTCTGGGGAGACAATGCAGTAAGTCATACCTGCTGCTGCTGCTGCTGCTAAGTCGCTTCAGTCCTGTCTGACTCTGTACGACCCCATAGATGGCAGCCCACCAGGCTCCCCCGTCCCTGGGATTCTCCAGGGAAGAACACTGGAGTGGGTTGCCATTTCCTTCTCCAATGCATGAAAGTGAAAAGTGAAAGTGAAGTCGCTTAGTCGTGTCTGACTCTTAGCCATCCCATGGACTGTAGCCCACCAGGCTCCTCCGTCCGTGGGATTTTCCAGGCCAGAGTAGAGTACTCGAGTGGGGTGCCATTGCCTGCTCCTAGATCTGTGCTTTAATCACGCATCACTGGGGAAGTAGGGGGCAGGGGCGGGGAAGCAAGGAACTCAGCTGAGAAGAGGCAAGAGTCTTGGGGTCTTCAGTACCTTGGTCTGTGGAGGGTGCTTCATCAGGTGCATTTGAAATAGGGAGAGAAAAAAATGGTTTAGGTTGAAAATGACAAAAATACTTTGACAATAATATTTAAAAGTGTCCATAAAAGGAAATAGCACAGCATTGCTTAATTTCACCTTTTTAATCTTCTTTTATTTTCTGATTTCTCTTCTGATTATTATTCAGAACTCTAGACATTTCCTCCATGAAAGAGTGTCATTACTGAGTCTTAGGATTAACTGAAAAAACACCAATTTTAGAGTCAGGAAACCGGGGCTAGGCTCCAGAGATGCCACTTGCCTCTGGACCCCTGGGAAGTACCCTCTCTTTTCTGGACCTTAGTTTTCTCATCTGGAAAATGCGATGATCACTTAGGTCCCTCCAACTCTGAGATGCTACAGCATTGGAGCCCAGGGCTCGCACCTGCTGACACTAGGCTCTGATGAATGGTTTCTTAGCAAAAAGGTACTTCCTGCACTAAGTAAAAGCCAAATTATCTGCCTCTGGGGAAAATATGTTTGTCCCTCCTGCTTAATAAAAGGAAGTAAGTTACTCAGAATGTAGGCTTATGTTCCTGCTTCATGTTACTTACACGAGTATAGTAATCTAACATCCTTGAAGTTTCTGGGCAAAGCACTCAAGTGAGAGGAATTACACAAAGATAAGAAACAGT
Source organism: Tragelaphus eurycerus (assembly GCA_935064755.1). Classification (NCBI taxonomy): domain Eukaryota; kingdom Metazoa; phylum Chordata; class Mammalia; order Artiodactyla; family Bovidae; genus Tragelaphus; species Tragelaphus eurycerus. The sequence goes on from CAKXYN010000509.1 coordinate 14,162, forward strand.
CAGATGGGTCCCTTCGGGCATCACCTGGTTCTCAGTTTCTAGCACTCTCCTGGCCCCCTTTCCAGGCACAGGGCAGCTTGGCTCAGCACCATTCTTCCTGAGACCCATTTCCTCTGCTCCCAGGATTTCCAGTTACTAGGCAGAATCAGATACAAAATGAACAAAATATGCTCCCAGAATGCCAGGGGCTTTCAGCTGAATCAAACAGATCCACACTGTAACAGTTCATCACTATTCACTGCAGTGAGGAGGGAGGGGTCTTAAAGGAAGGAAGGGCTGTTCTTGTTCCTATGGTGTGGGGTGGGGGGGGGGGGGGGGGGACCAGGGGGAGAGATTGAGAAAAATTTGCTGTGAGGTCAGTTTTTTGATTTATGGTCTAAGGGATGAGTCAGTATTTATGAGGCAGACACACACACAGTGGTGAAGCCAGTCCTAGAAAAAGGAAGATCATAGGCAAAGATAGAAAGGTGTAGATTTCAATGTGAATTTGGGAAGTCATGTGTCCTTTGGCTAAAGAAAAAGGAAACAATGTAGGATATGTAGTTTGGATATTTGAATTTGTTTTGTAAGCAAAGAGAAGAAAGTGAAGGACTTTAAATGAGAAAATAACACTGTCAAGTTTGTAATCTGGAAATAACTCGGTAGCTATATATAGACTCTGATGCTGGGAGGGATTGGGGGGCAAACCTCGAGGAGGGTGTGGTTCATGGGGCGCAGACACGACTAGCGACTGATCTGATCTGATATAGACTGGATTCAGGAAGCGAAGGCAAAGGACTGTTATAAACTCACCACATATAAAACAGCTAGCTAGTGGGAAGCTGCTGTATAGGACAGGAAGCTCAGCTTCAGGAGGAGAAGAGATGTGCTAACTTGACCATCACATGAGGGACCACGCTGGTAGGAAGCAGTGTGCTTAGGAAGCAGCAGTTGTGAATCTGGTTATGAGAATGTGGAGGGTCCATTTGTGTTATTCTCATTGGTTACCCATTGAAAGAAGGTATTCACAGTAACAATCATGCATCATAGGGAGAAATCCCTGTAGCCTGGAACCCAATTATGTGTACCTCCCCTACAAAACCTCTTTAAAGTAGATTGTACAGGGACAGCCCTGGTGGTCCAGTGGTTAAGGCTCTGAGCTCCCAATGCTGGGTCACAGGTTCGATCCCTGGTCACGGAACTAGATCCCACATGCCACAACTAAGAGTTCATGTGTCACAAATAAAGATTCTGTATGCAACAGCTATGAGCTAGCACAAATTAAAAAACAAACAAAAAAAGAATCAGTATAAAGTAAGCAGTTAAATACAATAAATTAAGAAGAATAGCACAGGAATATTTCACCTGGACAAAGATGAGTCATCATCAAACAGAAACCATTCAGAATCTCTGCAAAGATGCTGAAAGAAAAAGGAGGTGGTGGGGACTGGGGAAAGGGGGTAGGGAGAAGAGACATGAAGATGTGCAGGGAGCTTGGAGAGACTCACACACCACACGTGGACACAGATGTAGACACACCTGGGGGCCACAACTGGGAAGTTCACTTCTGGTTGCTTTGATTTTCTTTGAAAATCTGGCATGAGATCTCTCAGTTGAGAGTAGGAGGGGGAGCTGACAGGAGCTTTGGAAGGAGACGGTGCCACGTGAAGCAGTCGTGGGGAGTGAAGGCAAGCAGAGGGGAAGGAGGCGTCCAAGCAGGGCCAGTGGGGAGACAGGACCCGCTGTGCATGAGGCGTCCTGAAAACAGGCTGAATCCGAGGGCGTGCAAAGGGGCTTAGCAGCATCAGGTCAAGGATTCTAGGTTCTTCATCTACAAAGAGTTGAGCCAGAAAGGCAGGAGGTGGAAGTCAAGAGCAGTTGCTTAAAACTGAGATTACAGAGGGTTCACAGGTCCTGGCTGAGAGGGTTTTGTTTGTGTGTTTTCCCTTCTTGACACCAACTACGTGTCCAGGGCTTCAGCTCAGTTCTGACACTTACCACCCCAGAAGGAGGGGCAGCCTCACAGGTATGATCCCAGTCCCACAAGACTGTCCCCACCTCAGATGTCAACTCTTGGATCCCCAGCTCCCCCACACTTCTGCCCGACTTGGCTACAAACTCAGGAATCCCAGTACCTCCCCATTCAGGTTGTATGATTTGCTAGACTGACTCACAGAACTCCAGAAAACGCCAGAGGAAGGGGCAGGCCATGGCCCCCTCCCCAGGCTTCTTTGTTTTAGAAACCTTGGTTGATTTCTGTAACTGACCATTTGGGTCACTTATTTTTTTGTTTCTCTTCCTACACTTTAAATTCTCCCTCATATGTTTTAAATTCACCAATAATGCATCCTTGAATGGAGAAGGCACTGGCAACCCACTCTAGTGTTCTTGCCTGGAAAATCCCTGGGATGGGGGAGCCTGGTGTGCTGCCTTCTATGGGGTCCCACAGAGCTGGACATGATTGATATGACTTAGCAGCAGCAACAGCAGCAGCATCCTTGAAAACCCAGACCCCCAAGTCTATACCTGAACAAAAGCAAAAGCCTAGGCCCCCCATGCATTCTCTCCCTACCTGACACCATGGTAGGGAGAGAGTGTGCTGTGTACGTATTAAGTCTCCTAAGCAAAAAGCCTCTATTTGTTTCTGTTTTCAGAGCTTCCTGAGTGCATCAGACCCACACCATGGTAGGAAGGTTGCTGTGTAAGTTTTAGATCTCCTAAGCAAAACTCTATTTTTTTTCTTTTTTTCAGAGCTTCCTGAGTGCATCAGACCCACAGAGGGCAGTCTGACCACAACACTGGTGATTCACAGGCTGAGAACAGCAGAAAATATTGCAGGACATCCTGGGCTCCCTTTGCCACCCCGGTGGTGCGTCCAACTCCCTGCTGCAGAGGCCACATGCATAATCTGAGCCCAGTAAACGACCAAGCCCTCCTGGGTTCTCAGTGTTGGCTCCACAGTCACTGAGGCAACAGACTTTATGGAGTACCTGTCAGGAGCCAAACACAGACAACTTCGTGGTCCCTTCCCCCTCCCAGAGGTCATTGTTGTTGTTCTCGTTATTGTTCAGTTGCTTTCCCAGTCACGTCTAACTCTGTGACCCCATGGACTGCAACACTCCAGGTTCCTCTGTCCTTCACTATCTCCCAGAATTTGCTCAAATTCATGTCCATGAGACTGTGATGCCATCCAACCATCTCATCCTCTGCCACCTCCTTCTGGTGCCCTAAATCTTTCCAAGCATCAGGATCTTTTCCAATGAGTTGGCTCTTTGCATCAGTTGGCCAAAGCATCAGAGCTTCCGTATTAGGCTTCCAATGAATATTCTGGGTTGATTTCCCTTAGGATTGACTTGTTTGATCTCCTTGTAGTCCAAGGGACTAATGCCCACCATTCTGTGAAGATGAGGGTAAATATTATTATTTAAAAGTAAACTACAGTGAAAAACCATGTGATTTGAGAACTACTTGCAATAAACTATGGGACCTTATGAGAACTACTGGAATGCAAAGCCGGAGGTCCTTGCACTGTTGAAAATGTGTCCTGACCCCACCACCCAGATTCCACAGTGTTCTTCAGGCGGGATGAGCAGGAGAGGGTCAGAGAAGAGGAGGGGAGGGGGTCAAGGTCACTTGGGGCTGGATGGGGCCGTCCCATATTTTGACAGGGATGCGGGTTCCAGCTGGACACTCAGGATCTGTGCTCCTCACTCTATGCAAGCTCTGCTTCAATTGAAAATTGGCAAAAACAAAATGCAGAGTTTTTAATTAAAAAAGCCCTTTAGGTCTAATTTTGAAATGGGTAAATGGGCCAGACAGGAGGGACGGAGGACCACTCCCACGTGTCCTCTCACCTCTATGGTTCCACAAATGCTGTCCATCTCAAAGCTCCTAACGGCTGGAAACCCACACGTGAGGAAAAGGGGAGACAAGACAGAGAAGAGCGAACCTGAGAACCACCCTGTGGTGCCTCATCTTACGTATGGACGCGTCTGGGCCCTGCTGCCCGGATATGTGGCCAAACGTCATTCTGGATGTTCCTGTGAGGATGTTTGGAAATGAGACCTACATTTAAATCAGTGGACTTTGGTAAAGCAGGTTATTATTACCCCTGCGTGACATGGGTGGGCCTCATCCAATCAGTTGAAGGCCTGAACAAAGACTGACTTCCCCCCAAAGGGAAGGAATTCTGCCAGCAGCCAGCCTTCAGATTTGAACTCCAGCATCAGCCCCTCCCTGAATCCTGCTGGTCTACCACACTGGCACTGGATCTGTTTGTTTGTTTGTTTGGGGACTTACTTTCATATTGGTATGAGATGATTCCTTAGAGAAATGGGTTATTTCTGCAGAGAACCCTGACTGACTCACAATCAATTCTGGACAAGTGAAGAGGAATAAGATGGGAGGCACCCCCCCAGAAAGCCCCACAGGGATGGGCTGTGGGTGTCTACACTCTGAAGTAACTTTTCCTGGGTTACAGAACCTTTTTACAACACCCTGCCCCCACCCCCCCACACTCCCCCCAAACTTAGATACAAGACAGTCTTGGAAAATTTCAAAGTTTCTTCACCAAAACTTTGCCACAGAGTGCAGCTGAAGTTGCATTAGCATGATGTGGACCACATGTTTTTGCAACCCTGCAATAACTGACACACAGAGACACAGCTGGTGGGAGAAATGAACAGAAGCTTGGAAACAGAGCAAGAAGGGTGGCCCCAAATGCCAGGGCCCAGAAGCTGGGAGTGGGGTTTGGGGGTGGGAAGAGGGCCGGGGACCAGAGGAGGCTCAGGAAGCAGCCACTCCCAAGGAGAGCAGGGCTCAGGGTAGAGCTTCCGTTGGAGACCCTGGCCCGCCATGTGGTTTCCATTGCTTCCTTCCTCCCATGGTCCATCAGAAGAGACCTCCACCCCTGAGCACCTCTGAGCAGAGTGGACAGAGCTCCTGTTTCTAAGGTCTTCCCTCCCACCTGAATTTGCTGGGTAAAATAAATGAGGTGGTACAGGTAGCTCACTGGAACCAGCATCTACACAAGCTTGGAGCTGGGTTACCTCTCCTTTAGCAGTTTCCCCTCCACAAGATGAGACAGGCTGAGGATATAGAAAGAGGGTGAGAAAGAGGAGGGCAGGGAAAGGGAGGGAAGCAAAAGGAGCCAGAGCAACAGAAACCTGCTCATAGAACCTGCATCATTGCCTGTTAAACGTGCAGGACAATAACAGGAAAGCTCAAAGGGACTGGGATCTTCAGCAGGAACCAAAGAAAGGGGCATCATTCAGGAACATGCTGCTCCAGGAGAGAACAGGAATCTTGCCGAGGTGAGTGGAGTTGTTTACCTGAGTATATTCAGGGTTACAATATTATCTCAGGAAAAAAGGGCACACCCTCAAAGACAACAGCTTGGACCCCACAATTCAGCATTTAACAAAAAAAAAGGACTGTGATGGGACTGTATACTGCCCGCCTACAGTACACAACTAAGGAACCAGGCAAAACCTGTGATACTACTGATTCAGACTCTGGCACAAGCAGTACAGGACCGCAATTGAGGAGAGAAGAAAACAAGTGAGGTGAGGGACTTCCCTGGCGGTCTGATGGCTGGGATTCTGTGCTCCCAATGCAGGGCGCCTGGGTCCAGCCCTGGTCAGGGAACTGGATCCCACATGCCCCAACTAAGATACTGCCTGCCATGATTAAGGTCTAAGGCAGCCAAATTAATGATTTAGCTAGTTAGATGTTATGTGCTTAACCATTTATAAAAAAAAAAGGAAACAAGTGAAGGAAGACTGATGACATCTCCAGCCTCTACAGACTTCCAGGCCTAAAGCTCAGGCAACAAGAACCCAAACAGACCAACAATTCTTCTGAGTTGAAGAGAGTGGGGTCAAAGTTCAGAGAGTGCAGCCATCTTCACTTCTGGAAAGAAAACCAGCAATGGGTATAGGGATCAGGGGTGTGTGCCTGTGTGCTAAGTCGCTACAGTTGTGTCCGACTCTTGTACTCTGTGGACTGTGGGGGTGCTGACCCTTTGTGGACTGTAGCCTGTCTGTGTAGCCTGCCTAAAAACTCTGTGCTTTTCATTCAATTCTAAAACTGCTCTGAAAAATGAAGTCTATGATACTAGATGGAATTTTGATTCAGCTTGATGGGATAAAGTGTGATGCTAAGATTCTAGACACTATCTTAAGGAGAGAGATGGTCATTTCAGTAAAAAAAAAAAAAAACAAAAACAAAAAAAAAAACAACAACAAAAACAAGAATCAGATATAAACTAGCTATAAAAAACACACTTGAGACATCAAATATAAAGGAAAGTGGATTTAAAATGAAAGGATGGAAACAGATCTGCTGTTGTCATTGTTTAGACCCTCAGTCATGCCTAACACCCTTGAGACCCCCAAGGAATCATCCAGTCAAGATTATTGCAGTGTGTTGCCACGCCCTCCTCTGGGGAATCTCCCCGACCCAGGGATCAAAATCCTGTTAATGCTTCTCCTGCATCTTGGGCAGATTCTTTACTGTTGAGCCGACAGATATGTTATGGAAACATTATTTTAAAGAAAACATAGTAGGCTGTATTGGGTAATAGACAGGCTTCCTCGTGGCTCAGATGGTAAAGAATCTACCTCCAATGTGGGAGACCTGGTTTGATCTCTGGTTTGGGAAGATGCCCTGGAGGAGGGCATGGCAACCCACTCCAGTATTCTTGCCTGGAGAAGCCCCATGGACTGGAGCCTGGCAGGCTACAGTCTATGGGGTCACAAAGGGTCAGACATGCCTGAGTGACTAAGCACAGCACAATCAAGTAACTGTTAGGACAAGGGCCAGATATAGAGAGGGATATTTATCCTAACGATAAAATGTTTAACTCATCAAGAATACATATGAATACTGAATCAGAATGTACTTAGCAAAGGAATTTTAAAACTCTTAAAGAAAACTTACAGGAATAATTGGAGAGACAGACAGATTAGCAGTTACAATTGGAATTTCCCTGACAATCCAGTGGTTAAGATTGCAAGTTTTCAATGCAGGGGACAGAAGTTCCATCCCTGGTTGAGCAAGTAAGGTCTCTTATACCATACACAAAGTTCAATGTAAGGTAGATTAAAGGTTTACAAAAACCACAAAACTCCTGAAACCACAAAAATCTTAAAAGAAAGCACAGGAGAAAAGTTCTTTTGCATGGGTCTCCACAAGGATAGTTTTGAGCTTGTCACCAAAAGCACAAGCCAGAAACACAAAGCTAAAGGATAGGATCCATCAAACAGAAAAGCTTCTGCACAGCAAAGGAAACAATGGACAAACTGCAAAGACGATGTTCTTTTAACACTCCAGTGATCTCTGAGGCTGGAGGAGATGGCAGCAGTGTTGCAGGAAAGAGAGTGGGGTGAGAGAGGATGGTCGCATCCCAGGTCCCGTCCGAGTCCCTGGGATGGCCGCCAAATGTGGGTACTTGGCTTCACACAGGCAGGGACTCAAGAGCGAGTCACGGTGAAGGAAGGTCAATCCAGGGAGGAAACACGCTACACGGAGAGTGTGGGCCTTCTTGGAAGGCAAGTGCAGCACCAGGGTATGGGGCTGTTGGTGTTTATAGTGGTGGGTCATTTCATAGGCTAATGAGTGGGAGGAGTGTTCCAGCTATTTTGCGGAAAGGGTGAGGATTTCCAGGAACTGGGTCAGCATCTCCTTTTTGACTTTTATGGTCAGCCTTGGAATTGTCATGGCGCCTCTGGGTGTGTCACCTAGCTGCCGTGTTACAAAGGGATTTAACAAAAATATATTTACTTCAGGTCTTAGTTACGGTATGCAGGATATCCATCTCAGGACATGGCTTAGTCACCTCATGGCATGTGGAGAAGGAAATGGCAACCCACTGCAGTATTCTTCCCTGGAAAATTCCATGGACAGAGGAGCCCGCTGGCCCAAGGTCCATGGGGTCACAAAGAGTCAGACACAACTGAGCAACTTCAATTTCTTTCTTTCGTGTGGAATCCTAGTGCCCAGGCCAGAGACTGAATCCACATCCCCTGCGTTGCAAGGCAGATCCTTAACCACTGGACCACCAGGGATGTCCCCAACATTCTTTTAAAGGTTATGCCTGTTGGGAAGCCCAGTACAAAATAGCCGGTTAGAGGAAGTCCTTGGGAAAATGGTGAAGGGCCAGAAATACCCCAGCTTGATGTACTCAGGCAGAAAAACATCTCCTGCTTTTGGTTATGCCTAGCACCAAGATTTAATAATAAATATTAAGGATGTTGCTTGAGAAAATGGGTTATGGGATAAGCTCATGGGTCACTTAGAGCGTGCTGTCCTTGAAATATTTTTACTGATTAGGTGTTAACCCCATACACACTCTGCTGGCTGTATACTCTAAGCTCTTTGTTCCTACTTCTATAAAAAGGCTTGACTGCAGAAATAAACTTGTCAGTCCTTGCAAGAGACTGTCCAAGTGTCCTTCTTTCAGGTTCGTTGCTTCCAAGTCCCGAGGAGAATATCCCCAACAAATGGCACCCAAACAGGGACTTGAAAGGAAGGCTGAACAAAGCAACAAGCCCCTGCAGAAAAAGGTAAGCAGGATGGGACAACATAGCAGTAAAGTTCCTTTCATTTCTATAATGCATCACTTTTTGAAACAAAACGGTGTTAATGTTTCAAGAATCAGTTGAACAACTGCTATCATATTTTACTGGAACAATTCATGGTTCCTAGAAGAGCGGACACTCAATCTAGACATATAGAAATGGGTTAAAAATAATGTTTTGCGAGCATATTGGCAAGTATTACCTGGTCACTCATACGGGCTGTCATAGAACAAATTGAAGGACATAACATTGATTTGGAAGTTAAAACTATTCAATCTTTACATGAATATAAGCTTAAAGAACAAGATATACAAGGTACTTTGAAATATAAGAATGTTATGCTCAATCAGACACAATCCTTACAAAAACAACTTAGAGACATATATACAGGATATGTCAAAATTGAAGCCACTTAGAATGGAGGTTATTTCATTCAACGGACAACCCAAATCTAAGGTTTTTCCTTCTGCTCCGCCTGTAACAGCAATTGCTAACTTTGCTCGTACTAATCAGTTCACTCCTCCTTGGGAGATGCCTGCTTGCACTTTTGCTTTCCCAATGCAATTTAATCAACTTGCCCAAGACCAAAATACTTGGGCTAATCTAGATTTTAGCATGTTGTCTAATTTTAAGAAAGCATGTACTCTGTATGGACCTATTTCTCCTTACTGTATAGAATTTCTCAGAGGATGGGCTGACTGTTGGATGCCATATGATTTTTTTTCAAGTAGCAAAGATGGTTTTAAATCCTGAACAATTACTGCAATGGCAAATGTGGGTTAATGATGAGGCTCAACAGCTGATGATTGACCAGCAATCTCATGGTAACCCTGCCAAGGTAACCTATGATATACTCACTGGAACAAGAGCCATGGCCGATATGATTGCACAACTAGCTAATATTACCCCTCAGATGTTACATTTCATTAAAGAAACTGCCTGCAGGGCATAAGCAAAGGTTGATAGCACTAACTCTGATGGTTCATTTGTTAAGATTATTCAAGGGCATGAGGAGGAATATTCTTAATCTATAGGAAAATTAAAGGATGCAATTGAGAAATCTATTAAGGATGTGCCTTTACAAAATATTATTTTAAAACAACTTGCTTTTGGAAATGCTAATGAGGAATGTCAATCCATGCTTAGACCAATTTGAGAGTCTGGCTCTCTTATGGAATATTTGAAATCATATAGGGATATCAGATCTAGTTCCCACAGAGCAAAATTGGCAACATTGGAAAACTTTAATGTACAAAAAACTACTAACGCCAAATGTTTTAAATGTGGGAAGCCCAACCATATGTAAAAACAATGTCGCCTGCCAACATAGGCTGGAAAAAATACTACTTCTAATAAGAAGAGACCCCCAGGAGTATGTCCAAGATGTAAAAAGGGGTTCCATTGGCTGAATGAATGTAATTCTAAATTTGATAAGGATGGGAGCACTTTGAACCACAGTGCACAACGAAAACAACAGGGAAACTGGTAAAGGGGCCATTCTCTAGCCCTGCTACAAAAGGAGGATCTAGCGTTATGACGCTACAAGCAGCTACATCTAAGAGTGCTTGCATTGATATACCTAGTCCTTATGATATGGAACTAATAGAATTATACAACCTCCACAAAATTCCCACTGGATATAATGGCCCGATTGCACCTGGGACAGTGGGACTGATTTTGGGACGTAGTAGCTGCAAAATGAGAGGTTTAATGGTATTGACTGGTGTTATGGATGAAGATTATGAAGGGGAAATACATGTTATGGTAAATGTTGTGAAAATGGGAAATGTATACTTACAAAAAAGGGAACATTTTGCACAATTATTACTTTTGCCATATGTCAAACCCATGAAGGCATCTGATAAAGTTCAGCAAGGGAGGCTTTGGCAGTACCAACCTTACTGCTGCACTATCCACCTTATTAAAGGAACATCAGAAACCCATGCTTACTTTACGCATAGGGGGAAAAATTTTCACAGGCATGTTAGATACCGGAGCTGACATTTCAATCATTAGAGCTGCAGAATGGCCCCTTGATTGGAGGAAGGTTGTGGCTCCTTCTAGACTATTAGGAGTCGGTGAAGCTGATGCCACACAAACTTTTGTCAGTGCATCCTATTTACAAGTGTATGGCCCTGATCAAATTGTAGCTTATCTTAAACCATATATTACTAATATCCCTATCAATTTATGGGGACGGGATTTTCTTGAACAAACAAAAGCCACAATTTATTTAAATGAACCTTTTTAATGGGGGCCATTGGGTTAACACTGCTGCCTCCCAATTGGGAATCTGATACCCCAGTTTGGACACCTTAATGCCCCCTAACTAAAGAAAAATTGGCAGCTCTTATGCAATTAGTAAATGAACAATTACAAAAAGCTCATATAGAACCTTCATTTTCCCCATGGAATTCCCCCGTTTTTGTAATAAAAAAGAAATCAGGAAAATGGCGAATGTTGATAGATTTAAGAAATGTTAATAATACCATGTTACCTATGGGGCCCTTACAACCCGGATTGCCCTCCCCTTCTATGGTACCAAAAGGGTGGTCTATAGTTATTACTGATTTACAAGACTGGTTTTTTGCTATACCTTTGCACCCTAAAGATAGAAAATGTTTTGCCTTTTCAGTCCCTTCTATAAATCACATGACTCCTGTTAAAAGATTTCAATGGAAGGTGCTACCTCAGGGAATGATGAACTCTCCTACCATTTGCCAATATCTCATATCTGTTTTATTACAACCCATTAGAGATAAGTATCCTACTGCATTTATAATTCATTACATGGATGATATATTTCTTTCTATGGAATCTGAACTCTGTTTGCAACAGTTATACAATGAAGTTACTATTACTCTTCAAAATCATGGCCTCTTTGTTGCACCAGATAAAATTCAATAGAAAGCACCCTTTAATTATTTAGGACATGTTGTGGAAGAATCTAAAATCAAACCTCAAAAAACTCAAATTTCTATGCAATCTCTACGCACACTGAATGATTTTCAAAAATTGCTAGGACTTATTAATTGGCTGCACCCATCTGTTGGCATCCCCACCTATGCCTTACAAAATATATTTAAAATTTCAAAGAGATCCCTGACCCTAATAGCCCTAGACAACTAACAAAAGAGGCCAAAGAAGAACTGGCCTTAATGGAGAAACACATTCAACAGTCTTTTTCAACTCGACAAGATTATTATCAAACAGCTTCTTTAGATATATTCCCCACTGAACATTAGCCCACTGCAATTATAGCTCAACATAGCCCAATAGAATGGGTATATTTACACACTAAACAGTCTAAAAAAAATCGTATCATATATTGAGAAAATAGGGCACTTAATTGTGTCAGGAAGAAGCCATGTACAAACTTTGACTGGATTTGATCCTTATGCAATACACGTTCCCTTGACAAAAAAGGAATTGAAAATTGCCTTACAGTATAACTTGACCATGCAAAGGGCATTAAATGATTTTCAAAATGTTATCTCATTTCATTTGCCAAAAGGAAAATTATGGGATTTTTCTACAATGTACTAAATTAATTGTAATTAATATCATTGCATCCCAGCCTATTTCCAATGCACCCACCTATTTCATTGATGGCAACAAGAAAGGCATAGCAGGGATTGTCAGCCCTGATATCAAAGATAAATTACCCACTACCTATTCTTCAGTACAAAGAGTTGAGTTGTATGTTTTATATGCTCTTTTGTCACTTCAACCATTATCCTTCAACGTATATACTGATTCCAAATACCTTGCTTCCCTTTTTCTGATTTTGTTATCGCCTTTTTATATAACCTAGATGAAGAATTATATACTCTTTTTTCACAGACTCAAGCTTTAATTTGCTCACGTACGGAACCTTTCTTTATTGCACATATACCTGCTCATTCAGGTTTACCTGGCCCTCTGGTTGCAAGAAATGATGCTGTCAACAGGCTCATACCTCCCATTTTTACATCTGCCAGTGACGAACATGCTAATCTTCATACCAATGCTAACAGATTGCACTCTAAATACCATATTCCTCTCACTGAAGCACAGCATATTATTAAAACCTGTGATGTCTGCGCCCCTCTGCATTTACGAACTATGATTTCAGGAGTTAATCCTCAGGGGCAACAGCCTAACTCCCTTTGGCAATCTGATTTTACTCATTGCTCCTTAGGAAAGTTTTCTTTGCTTTTTGTCTCAGTTGATACATTTTCAGGCTTTATCTGGGCAGTACCTGTCTCTTCAGAATCCAGTAAACATGCCATTTCTGCACTCTTACTCACCTTCCCCGTTATGGGGATTCCTTCTGTCTTGAAAACAGACAATGGACCTGCATTCACCTCGCATTCGTTTCATTAATTTTGTTCAGAATGGAACATCACACACATTACAGGAATACCCTACAATCCTCAGGGTCAAGCCATGGTTGAAAGAGCCCACCACACCCTAAAAACTCATTTATTAAAACAGAAAGGGGGAACATGGAAGAGGAGATACACTTCTTATCCCATGAACCCTCAATTACTATTATCTTTAACTCTTTATTCCCTGAATTTTTTAAACTTAACAAAAAATAATTCTGATACTCATGCAGATAGACATTTTGCAGAAGACAAAAACAGCAAATTAGAAATCAATATACCAATATGGTATAAGCAATTTAATCAGTGGCTGCCAGGAATCTTACGACTCCTAGGCAAGGGTTATGGTCTTGTCACTGCAGATGGAGAGGAAATCTGGGTTCCCCTTTGCCATGTCGGTTACCGAGAGGGACCCCAAGACCGGACTCCTTGGGAAGTGATGAAGTTGATGCGAAGGGTCTCATCAATGACCCTGGAGGAGCCAATGAGGAAACGCTATCCTCTGAATCCTTACCCGACATGGGCTTAAGTGAAAACAGGACTCATCAGGCTGAGCAGACACTGAAGAGTACAGGAATTCCTATGACTCCAGATAAGCTGTTTCTGGCAATGTAGAGTGTTCTGAAGAGCAGAAGGAACATCATAATTGCTCCTGGTTTAATAGGTCAAGCATTGGAGGCTTTCACAAATCTAAGACAAGTTTCTGGACTGATAAGGACATATTGCTGAATTGGTATAATGGGGGCTTATCACCCACACTGCCCAGGATTGTTGTCCCCATTGTGGGGCCAGAGCAATGGAACATTTGGAAAATTCCAGTAGCTTCTTAGAGCACTTCGCTAGTGTTTATGGGACTGTGGGTGTATTTCATCCTTATAATTATACCTTCCTATATAATAGTACTGGCTATATTCAATCATGTGTTCACCTTCCGTACTTGTTTATTGTAGGGCATTTTGATATTGACTTATCAGCCAAGATTGTCAATTGTACTGCATGTGCATTATCAGATCAGATCAAATCAGATCAGTCACTCAGTCATGTCTGACTCTTTGCAAGCCCCATGAATTGCAGCATACCAGGCCCCCCTGACCATCACCAAATCCCGGAGGTCAGAGACTCACAGTCATCGAATCAGTGATGCCATCCAGCCATCTCATCCTCTGTCGTCCCCTTCTCCTCTTGCCCTCAATCTCTCCCAGCATCAGAGTCTTCTCCAATGAGTCAACTCTTTGCAGGAGGTGGCCAAAGTACTGGAGTTTCAGCTTTAGCATCATTCCTTCCAAAGAACACCCAGGGCTGATCTCCTTCAGAATGGACTGGTTGGATCTCCTTGCAGTCCAAGGGACTCTCAAGAGTCTTCTCCAACACTACAGTTCAAAAGCATCAATTCTTTGGTGCTCAGGCTTCTTCACAGTCCAGCTCTCACATCCATACATGACCAGAGGAAAAAACCATAGCCTTGACTAGGCGAACCTTTGCTGGCAAAGTAATGTCTCTGCTTTTCAATATGTGATTTATGTTGGTCATAACATTCCTTCCAAGGAGTAAGCGTCTTTTAATTTCATGGCTGCAAGTCACCATCTGCCATGATTTTGGAGCCCCCAAAACTAAAGTCTGACACTGTTTCCACTGTTTCCCCATCTATTTCCCATGAAGTGATGGGACCGGATGCCATGATCTTCGTTTTCTGAATGTTGAGCTTTAAGCCAACTTTGTCACTCTCCACTTTCACTTTCATCCAGAAGCTTTTTAGTTCCTCTTCACTTTCTGCCATAATTGTGGTGTCATCTGCATATCTGAGGTTATTGATATTTCTCCCAGCAATCTTGATACCAACTTGTGTTTCTTCCAGTCCAGCATTTCTCATGATGTACTCTGCATAGAAGTTAAATAAACAGGGTGACAATAGAGAGCCTTGACGTACTCCTTTTCCTATTTGGAACCAGTCTGTTGTTCCATGTCCAGTTCTAACTGTTGCTACCTGACCTGCATACAAATTTCTCAAGAGGCAGATCAGGTGGTCTGGTATTCCCATCTCTTTCAGAATTTGCCACAGTTGACTGTGATCCACACAGTCAAAGGCTTTGGCATAGTCAATAAAGCAGAAATAGAAGTTTTTCTGGAACTCTCTTGCTTTTTCCATGATCCAGCGGATGTTGGCAATTTGATCTCTGGTTCCTCTGCCTTTTCTAAAACCAACTTGAACATCAGGAAGTTCACGGTTCACATATTGCTGAAGCCTGGCTTGGAGAATTTTGAGCATTACTTTACTAGTGTGTGAGATGAGTGCAATTGTGCGGTAGTTTGAGCATTCTTTGACATTGCCTTTCTTTGGGATTGGAATGAAACTGACCTTTTCCAATCCTGTGGCCACTGCTGAGTTTTCCAAATTTTCTGGCATATTGAGTGCAGCACTTTCACAGCATCATCTTTCAGGACTTGGAATAGCTCCACTGGAATTCCATCACCTCCACTAGCTTTGTTGGTAGTGATGCTTTCTAAGGCCCACTTGACTTCACATTCCAGGATGTCTGGCTCTAGGTCAGTGATCACACCATCATGATTATCTGGGTCGTGAAGCTCTTTTTTGTACAGTTCTTCTGTGTATCCTTGCCACCTCTTCTTAATATCTTCTGCTTCTGTTAGGTCCATACCATTTCTGTCCTTTATCGAGCCCATCTTTGCATGAAATGTTCCTTTGGTATCTCTGATTTTCCTGAAGAGATCCTTTGTCTTTCCCATTCTGTTGTTTTCCTCTATTTCTTTGCATTGATCGCTGAAGAAGGCTTTCTTATCTCTTCTTGCTATTCTTTGGAACTCTGCATTCAGATGCTTATATCTTTCCTTTTCTCCTTTGCTTTATATATATGTGCATTATATACCTGCCTTAATCACACCATTTCATATCACAATGCTAGCATTGTGCTAGTTAAACAAAGATCTGAGTTATGGCTTCCTGTAAACTTAACTGAGCCTTGGACTGATTCTGTATTTCTTTCTGTATTGTTGAAAACTGGGCTTAGGTGATCTAAGCGCATCATTGGGTGGATTATTGCAGGCATCTTAAGCCTTATCTCCATTGTGACTGTAGGAACTTTGCCTCGTATGGCTTTACATAATTATATACAAAATCATGATTTTATCACTGCTTGGCACAAAGACTCTCATGATCTGTGGACTCGACAAGCTCAAATAGATTAGCAATTACAAGCACGAATTAATGAGTTACAAACTGTGGTTATCTACTTAGGAGATCAAATGCAGCAACTGACTGTCTGAACACATATACGCTATCATTGGAATTTTACTTCTTTTTGTCTGACTAACATGCCTTATAATAGCACTGAATATCCTTGGTTTAAAGTTAAAGCGCATTTGCAGGATGTCACAGATAACTCAAGTTTAGACATCAATTTGTTAAAACAACAAGTTGCTACTTTTCAAGTTAAGGTACCTAAGGAACTGTACAGCACTCAATTTTATGATACTTTACCCAAAACCCTATCGTCTCTAGACCTTAGAGCTTGGTTTTCAGGAAGCAACATTTTTATATATGTATTAATCACCCTGCTTTCTCTGTCATTGCTTATAGGATTCAAATGTCTCTACTCCAGACTCTGTGCCTCCCACAATGGAGCCCAACTAGCAGCTGCCATGCTTAAATTAAAAACAAAAGGAGGATATGTTGGGAAGCCCAGTACAAAATAGCCGGTTGGAGGAAGTCTTTGGGAAATTGGCGAAGGGCCAGAAATACCCCAGCTTGATACACCCGGGCAGAAAAACATCTCCTGCCTTTGGTTATGCCCAGCACCAAGATTTAATAATAAATATTAAGGATGTTGCTTGAGAAAACGGGTTATGGGGTAAGCTCATGGATCACTTAGAGTGCAGCTGTCCTTGAAATATTTTTATTGATTAGGTGTTAACCCCATACACACTCTGCTGGCTGTATACTCTAAGCTCTTTGTTCCTACTTCTATAAAAAGGCTTGACTGCAGACATAAACTTGTCAGTCCTTGCAAGAGACTGTCCAAGTGTCCTTCTTTCAGGTTCGTTGCTTTGAAGTCCAGGGGAGAAAATCCCCAACAGTACCCCGCCCAATGTCGGTCTCATTAGCACCAGATAGCTGGCATTTGACAGCGCTATATGAGCTTTTGCATTATAGGAGAATGTCCTGGTAAAGCTATCATGACACTGTGGTGACTGCAGGAGGCAGGCAGGAAGATTGGAAGAGAGGTCGATTTTGCTCCAAGTTACATCACTGCCACTTAGTAGACTGCAGCCTTGGACACAACATTTTGTTGGATTTGCAGCCAATTTTCATCGACTTTTTAAGTCAGTTTTGCCTGTGGCCTGAGACATGGCTTTCTAGTCCTCGGGACCATCTTGTATAAACCTTGGGTCATACCTACCTGGCAGGTTTGATTAGGGGAATTCAAAGAGATCATTTGAATAAAAGTGGCCAGCTACTGAGCAAGGCTCATTTCAAAATATAATTGTGGGACAAGTTCAAAGAAGAAACTAGTAAAAGTGTCAGTGGGGGAGCACAGCATTAGACCCAGCCCTGGTTCCCATTTTGAGGGCAGGTCCCCAGGTGACTGTCAGAATCCATGGCACCCACCCCGTCCATAGGAAAAGGGATCTAGGGACAACAGCCTCTGCCCATTAGCACCCAGGGCTCTGTGCTGAGAACCCCTGTTTGTGGAGTCGTAGATGTAAAGGGCTTTGCTCTTCAAAACCTTATTTGTAGGACTGGGACACCCCTTCTTACCTGAGGAACTGAGGATCTTTACTGGAAAGACCCTACCTCAATTTCCTACTCACAGGTTAAGGGTTTGGGGACACAGTATTTATCTTCCCTTTAAAGAATGAATCCATGAGTTACCTCTCAGCCCAGTCATGAAGCAACCATGATCCACATGGCCTTGTTCGGCTTTGAACCTGGCAAAACTAACAATTCATGTAGACTTGACCCAAAATTAACCCTTCCCTCTATCCTATATGAACTGATCTCTGGTTTCTGGTTAGCCACCCCATGGTGTCCTGGGTGTGTGACCTCCTTGCTGAGGCAATAGGAAGCTTCCCTGATGGACAGAGATGCCCCTGGGTGCTATCTCCAGGATTAACATAGCTGCAAAGGAGTCATCTTTAGACTTTGCCAAGGAAAATAAGCCACTGGAATTGTGCAATTCCTGACAAGGGCCGTTTTCCAACTGGTGAGGAACCATGGCAAGAAACTCCCTTGAAACTCACCATGGCACCCTGACCCCTTTTAGAAATGGCCTTCTATGAAAAGTCATGCCTGGTCTTGCACATAAAACTGCATCATCAGCTTCCTTAAAAGAAAAAAATAATCTGCTGTGCTGCACACCATAGATCACTAAAACACACCAGTTTTTGTTGTGTTTATTTATTTAGGCTGTACTAGGTTGTAGAAAATTCTGAAAGAGATGGGAAACCAGACCACATGACCTGTCTCTTGAGAAACCAATATGCAGATCAGGAAGTAACAGTTAGAACTGGATATGGAACAACAGAATGGTTCCAAATAGGAAAAGGAGTACATCAAGGCTGTCTATTGTCACCCTGCTCATTTAACTTATATGCAGAGTCCATCATGAGAAATACTGGGTTGGAAGAAGCACAAGCTGGAATCAAGATGGCCAAGAGAAATATCAATAGCTTCAGATATGCAGATGACACCACCCATATGGCAGAAAGTGAAGAGGAACTAAAAAGCCTCTTGATGAAGGTGAAAGAGGAGAGTGGAAAAGTTGGCTTAAAGCTCCACATTTGGAAAACTAAGATCATGGCATCTAGTTCCATCACTTCGTGGGAAATGGATGGGGAAACAGAGAAAAGTGTCAGAATTTATTTTTTTTTGGGGGGGGGGGGGCTCCAAAATCACTGCAGATAATGGCTGCAGCCATGAAATTAAAAGACGCTTACTACTTGGAAGGAACATTATGACCAACCTAGATAGCATATTTAAAAGCAGAGACATTACTTTACCAAAAAAGGTCCGTCTAGTCAAGGCTATCTTTTTTCCTGTGGTCAGGAATGGATGCGAGAGTTGGACTGTGAAGAAAGCTGAGTGCCAAGAATTGATGCTTTTGAACTGTGGTGTTGGAGAAGACTCTTGAGAGTCCTTGGAATGCCAGGAGATCCAACCAGTCCATTCTGAAGGAGATCAGCCCTGGGATTTCTTTGGAAGGAATGATGCTAAAGGTGAAACTCCAGTATTTTGGCCACCTCATGCAAAGAGTTGACTCATTGGAGAAGACTCTGATGCTGGGAGGGATTGGGGGCAGGAGGAGAAGGGGACGACAGAGGATGAGATGGCTGGATTGCATCACTGACTCGATGGATGTGAGCCTCATTGAACTCCGGGAGTTGGTGATGATCAGGGGGGCCTGGCGTGCTGCGATTCATGGGGTTGCAAAGGGTTGGACAGGACTGAGTGACTGATCTGATCTGATCTGATCAGCTCCTCCCTGAGTCCTGCTGGTGTACAGCACTGGCACTGCATCTGTTTGTTTGTTTGGGGACTTGCCAAAATATTCATTTGGGGACTTAACTTTACATAATGGTGTGAGATGGTTCCTTAAAGAAATGGTTTATTTCTGTGGAGAACCCTGACTGGCTCAGAACCAGATCTGGACAAGGGAAGAGGAAAAAGATGGGAGGCAACCCCAGAAAGCCCCACAGGGATGGGCTGTGGATGTCTACACTCTGAAGTAACTTTTCCTGGGTTGCAGAACCTTTTGAGAAAACCCTGCTACCCCCAAATTCCCCACCACCCCCACACACAGACACAAGGCAGTCTTGGAAAATTTCAAAGTTTCTTCACCAAAACTTTGCCACAGACTGCAGCTGAAGTTGTGTTAGCATGATGTGGACCACATGTTTTTGCAACCCTGCAATAACTGACACACAGACACAGCTGGTGGGAGAAATGAACAGAAGCTAAGAAACACAGAGCAAGAAGGGCAGCCCCAAGTGCCAGGGCCGGGAAGCTGGGAGTGGGGGTTGGGGTGGGCAGAGGACCCGGGAGTCTGGGGAGGCTCAGGGTGCAGCCACCCCTGGGGAGCTCAGGGCTCAGTGAAGAGCTTCCACTGGAGACCCTGGGTGATGATGGCTGGTCTCTGGGAAGCCCCGCAGAGCGGCTGCCAGGTGGTTTCCATTGCTTCCTTCTTCCCAGAGTCCATAAGAAGAGACCTCCACCCCCAAACCCCTCTGAGCAGAGTGGATAGAGCTCCCTATTCCTAAGGTCTTACCTCCCGACTGAAGCAGCTGGGTAAAATAAATGAGGTGGTACAGGTAGATCACTGGAACCACTGTCTATACAAGCTTGGAGCTGGGTTAACCCTCCTTTAGCAGTTTCCCCTCCACAAGATGAGACAGGCTGAGGATATAGAAAGAGAGTGAGAAAGAGGAGGGGATGGAATGGGAGGGAAGCAAAAGGAGCCAGAGCAATAGAAATCTACTCATAGAACCTGCATCACTGCCCCTGAAACGTGCAGGACAATAACAGGAAAGCTTCAAGGGACTGGGATCTTCAGCAGGAACTAAAGTAAGGGGCATCATTCAGGAACATGCAGCTCCAGGAGAGAACAGGAATCTTGCCGAGGTGAGGGGAGTTGTTTATCTGAGTATATTCAGGGTTACAATATGATCTCAGGAAGAAAGGGCACACCCTCAAAGACAAGAGCTTGGACCCCACAATTCAGCATGTCAAAAAAAAAAAAAAAAAAAGGGACTGTGAGTGGACTGTATACTGCCCTCCTACAGTACACAACTAAGGAACCAGGCAGAACCTGTGAAACTACTTATTTAGACTCTGGCACAAGCAGTCCAGGACTCGTAATTGAGGAGAGAAGAAAACAAGTGAGGTGAGGGACTTCCGTGGCGGTCTGGTGGCTGGGATTCTGTGCTCCCAACGCAGGGGGCCTGGGTCCAGCCCTGGGCAGGGAACTAGATCCCACATGCCACAACTAAGATCCTGCCTGCCATGAGGAAGGTCCAAGGCAGCCAAATGAATGAATTAGGTAATTAGATGTTATGTGCTTAAGCATTTATAAAAAAAGAAAACAATGAAGTGAGACTGATGACATCTCCAGCCTCTACAGATATCCAGCCCTAAAGATCAGGCAACAAGAACCCAAACAGACCAACAATTCTTCTGAGTTGAACTAGTGGGGTCAAAGTGCAGAGAGTGCAGGCATCTTCACTTCTGGAAAGAAAACCAGCAATGGGCCTGGGGATCAGGGGTGCATGCCTGTGTGCTAAGTCACTCAAGTTGTGTCCGACTCTGCTACTCTGTGGACTGTGGAGGTGTTGACCCTGTATGATCCCATGGACTGTAGCCTGCCTGTGTAGCCTGCCTAAAACCTCTGTACTTTTCATTCAATTCAAAAGTTGCTCTGAAAAGTGAAGTCTATGATACTAGATGGAATTTTGGTTCAGCTTGATGGGATAAAGTGTGATCCTAAGATTCTAGACACTATCTTAAGGAGAGAGATGGTCATTACTGTAAAAAAAAAAAAAAAAAAAAAAACACAAGAATCAGATATAAACTAACTATAAAAAACCCACTTGAGACATCAAATATAAAGGCAAGTGGATTCAAAATGAAAGGATGGAAACAGATCTGTTGTTGTCATTGTTTAAACCCTCAGTCATGTCCACCACTCTAAGACCCCCATGGAATTATCCAGTGAAGATTACTGCAGTGTGTTGCCATGCCCTCCTCCAGGGCATCTCCCCAACCCAGGAATCAAAACCATGTCTCTGCATCTCCTGCATCTCAGGCAGATTCTTTATTGTTGAGCTGACAGATACGCCATGGAAACATTAATTTAAAGAAAACATGGTAGGCTGTATTGGTTAACTGACAGGCTTCCTGGTGGCTCAGATGGTAAAGAATCTGCCTCCAATGCGGGAGACCTGGTTTGATCCTTGGTTTGGGAAGATGCCCTGGAGGAGGGCATGGCAACCCACTCCACTATTCTTGCTTGGAGAAGCCCCATGGACAGAGGAGCCTGGCAGGCTACAGTCTATGGGGTCACAAGTATCAGATATGCCTGAGTGACTAAGCACAGCACAATCAAGTAACCTTTAGGACAAGGACCAGTTATAGAGAGGGATATTTATCCTAATGATAAAATGTTTAATTCGTCAAGAATACCTATGAATACTGAATCAGAATGTACTTAGCAAAGGAATTTTAAAATTCTTAAAGAAAACTTATAGGAATAATCGGAGAGACAGACAAATTAGCAGTTACAATTGGAATTTCCCTGACAATCCAGTGGTTAAGATTTCAAGTTTTCAATGCAGGGGGCACATGTTCCATCCCAGGTTTAGCAAGTAGGATCTCTTATACCATACACAAAATTCAACACAAGATAGATTCAGATCAGATCAGATCATTCTCTCAGTCGTGTCCGACTATTTGCGACCTCATGAATCGCAGCACGCCAGGCCTCCCTGTCCCTCACCAACACCCGAAGTTCACTGAGACTCACATCAATCATGTCAGTGATGCCATCCAGCCATCTCATCCTCTGTCGTCCCCTTCTCCTCTTGCCCCCAATCCCTCGCAGCATCAGAGTCTTCTCTAATGAATCAACATTTCCCATGAGGTGGCCAAAGTACTGGAGTTTCAGCTTCAGCATCATTCCTTCGAAAGAAATCCCAGGACTGATCTCCTTCAGAATGGACTGGTTAGATCTCCTTGCACTCCAAGGGACTCTCAAGAGTCTTCTCCAACACCACAGTTCAAAAGCACCAGTTCTTCGGCACTCAGCCTTTTCCAGGTCCAGCTCTCACATCCATACATGACCACAAGAAAAACCATAGCCTTGACTAGACGGACCTTTGTTGGCAAAGTAATGTCTCTGCTTTTGAATATGCTATCTAGGTTGGTCATAACTTTCCTTCCAAGGAGTAAGCTTCTTTTTAATTTCATGGCTGCAGTCACCATCTGCAGTGATTTTTGAGCCCAGAAAAACAAAGTGTGACACTGTTTCCACTGTTTCCCCATCTATTTCCCATGAAGTGATGGGACCAGATGCCATGATCTTCGTTTTCTGAATGTTGAGCTTTAAGCCAACTTTGTCACTCTCCAATTTCACTTTCATCAAGAAGCTTTTTAGTTCCTCTTCACTTTCTGCCATAAGGGTGGTGTCATCTGCATATCTGAGGTTATTGATATTTCTCCCAGCAATCTTGATTCCAACTTGTGTTTCTTCCAGTCCAGCATTTCTCATGATGTACTCTGCATAGAAGTTAAATAAACAGGGTGACAATATACAGCCTAGACGTACTCCTTTTCCTGTTTGGAACCAGTCTGTTGTTCCATGTCCAGTTCTAACTGTTGCTTCCTGACCTGCATACAAATTTCTCAAGAGGCAGATCAGGTGGTCTGGTATTCCCATCTCTTTCAGAATTTGCCACAGTTGATTGTGATCTACACAGTCAAAGGCTTTTGCCTAGTCAATAAAGTAGAAATAGATGTTTTTCTGGAACTCTCTTGCTTTTTCCATGATCCAGTAGATGTTGGCAATTTGATCTCTGGTTCCTCTGCCTTTCCTAATACAAGCTTCAACATCAGGAAGTTCACGGTTCACATATTGCTGAAGCCTGGCTTGGAGAATTTTGAGCGTTACTTTACTAGCGTGTGAGATGAGTGCAACTGCGGTAGTTTGAGCATTCTTTGGCATTGTCTTTCTTTGGGATTGGAATGAAAACTGACCTTTTCCAGTCCTGTGGCCACTGCTGAGTTTTCCAAATTTGCTGGCATATTGAGTGCAGCACTTTCACAGCATCATCTTTCAGGATTTGGAATAGCTCAACTGGAATTCGATCACCTCCACTAGCTTTGTTCATAGTGATGCATTCCAAGGCCCACTTGACTTCACATTCCAGGATGTCTGGCTCTAGGTCAGTGATCACACCATCGTGATTATCTTGGTCATGAAGCTCTTTTTTGTACAGTTCTTCTGTGTATTCTTGCCACCTCTTCTTAGTATCTTCTGCTTAAAGGTTTACAAAAACCAGAAAACTCCTGAAACCACAACATTTCTTAAAAGAAAGCATAGGAGAAAAGTTCTTTGGCATGGGTCTTCACAAGGATGATTTTGAGCTTGACACCAAAAGCACAAGCCACAAGAACAAAGCTAAATGGTAGGATCCATCAAACTGGAAAGCTTTTGCACAGCAAAGGAAACAATGAACAAATTGAAAAGACGATGTACTTTTAACACTCTAGTGATCTCTGAGGCTGGAGGAGAGGGCAGCAGTGTTATGGGAAAGAGAGTGGGGTGAGAGAGAATGGTCGCATCCCAGGTCACGTCCAAGTCCCTGGGATGGCTGCCGAATGTGGGTACTTGGCTTCACAAGGGCAGGGACTCAAGAGTGAGTCACGGTGAAGGAAAGTCAATCCAGGGAAGAAACACGTTACACGGAGTGTGTGGGCCATCTTGGAAGGCAAGCGCCGCACCAGGGTATGAGGCTGTTGGTGTTTATAGGCGTGGGTCATTTCATAGGTTAATGAGTGGGAGGAGTATTCCAGCTATTTTGTAGAAAGGGTTGGAATTTCCAGGAACTGGGTCAGCCTTGGAATTGTACGGTGCCTCTGGGTGTGTCACCTAGCTCCCGAGTTACAAAGGGATTTAAAATAATATTTACTGCAGGTCTTAGTTGCGGTATGCAGGATATTCATCTCAGGACACTGGCTTAGTTGCCTCACGGCATGTGGAGAAGGAAATATCAACTCACTGCAGTATTTTTGCCTGGAAAATTCCATGGACAGAGGAGCCTGGTGGCCCAAGGTCCATGGGGTCACAAAAAGTCAGACACAGCTGAGCGACTTCACTTTCTCTCTTTCATGTGGATCCTAGTGCCCAGGCCAGAGACTGAATCCACACCCCCTGTGCTGCAAGGCAGATTCTTAACCACTGGGCCATCAGGGAAGTCCCCGTCATTCTTTTAAAGGTTGTGCCCCACTCAATGCCGGTCTCATTAGCACCATTTAGCTGGCATTTGACAGCGCTATTCGTGCTTTGGCGTTATAGGAGAATGTCCTAGTAAAGCTCTCAGGACACTGTGTTGACTGCAGGAGGCAGGCAGGAACATTGGAAGAGAGGTCGATTTTGCTCCAAGTTACATCACTGCCACTTAGTAGACTGCGGCCTTGGACACAACATTTTGTTGGATTTGCAGCCAATTTTCATTGACTTTTTAAGTCAATTTTGCCTGTGGCCTGAGACATGGCTTTCTAGTCCTCGGTTCCATCTTGTATAAACCTTGGGTCATACCTACCTGGCAGGTTTGTTTAGGGGAATTCAAAGAGATCATTTGAATAAAAGTGGCCAGCTACTGAGCAAGGCTCATTGCAAAATATAATTGTGGGACAAGTTCAAAGAAGAAACTAGTAAAAGTGTCAGTGGAGAAGCACAGCATTAGACCCAGCCCTCGTCCCTTTCTGAGGGCAGGTCCCCAGGTGACTGTCAGAATCCATGGTACCCACCCCGTCCATAGGAGAAGGGATCTAGGGACAACAGCCTCTGCCCATTAACACCCAGGGCTCTGTGCTGAGAATCCCTGTTTGTGGAGTCATAGATATAAAGGGCTTTGCTCTTCAAAACCTTATTTGTAGGACTGGGACACCCCTTCTTACCTGAGGAACTGAGGATCTTTGCTGGAAAGACCCTGCCTCAATTTCTTACTCTCAGGTTAAGGGTTTGGGGACACAGCATTTATCTTCTCTTTAAAGAATGAACCGTGAGGTACCTCTCAGCCCAGGCATGAAGGAACCACAATCCACATGGCCTTGTTTGGCTTTGAACCTGGCAAAACTAACAATTCATGTAGACTTGACCCAAAATTAACCCTTCCTTCTATCCTATATGAACTCATCTCTGGTTTCTGGTTAGCCACCCCATGGTGTCTTGGGTGTGTGACCTCCTTGCTGAGGCAATAGGAAGCTTCCCTGATGGACAGAGATGCCCCTGGGTGCTATCTCCAGGATTAACATAGCTGCAAAGGAGTCATCTTTAGACCTTGCCAAGGGAAAATAAGCCACTGCAATTGTGCAATTCCTGACAAGGGCCGTTTTCCAACTGGTGAGGAACCATGGCAAGAAACTCCCTTGAAACTCACCATGGCACCCCGACCCCTTTTAGAAACGGTCTTCTATGAAAAATCATGCCTGGTCTTGCACATAAAACTGCATCATCAGCTTCCTTAAAAGAAAAAAAAAAATCTGCTGTGCTGCAAACCATAGATCACTAAAACACAACAATTTTTGTTGTGTTATTTATTTAGGCTGTACTAGGTTGTAGAAAATTCTGAAAGAGTTGGGAATTCCAGACCATGATACCAGCCTCTTGAGAAACTTGTATGCAGATCAGGAAGCAGCAGTTATAACTGGACATGGAACAATAGAATGGTTACAAATAGGAAAAGGAGTACGTCAAGGCTGTCTATTGTCCCCCTGCTCATTTAACTTACATGCAGAGTACATCATGAGAAATGGTGGGGTGGAAGAAGCACAAACTGGAATCAAGATTGCCAGGAGAAATATCAAAAACATCAGATATGCAGATGACACCATCCTTATGGCAGAAAGTGAAGAGGAACTAAAAAGCCTCTTGATGAAAGTGAAAGAGGAGAGTGAACAAGTTGGCTTAAAGCTCAACATTCAGAAAACTAAGATCATGATATCTGGTCCCATCACTTCATGGCAAATAGATGGGTAAACAGTGGAAACAGTGCCAGACTTTATTTTTTTTTGGTCTCAAAATCACTGCAGATGGTGGCCGCAGCCATGAAATTAAAAAAACCCTTACTCCTTGGAAGGAAATGTATGACCAACCTAGATAGTATATTGAAAAGCAGAGGTATTACTTTGCCAACAAAAGTCCGACTATTCAAGGCTATGGTTTTTCCAGTGGTCATGTATGGATGTGAGAGTTGTACTGTGAAGGAAGCTGAGTGCAGAAGAATTGATGCTTTTGAATTGTGGTGTTGGAGAAGACTCTTGAAAGTCCCTTGGACTGCAAGGAGATCCAACCAATCCATCCTAAAGAAGACCAGTCCTGGGTGTTCACTGGAAGGACTGATACTGAAGCTGAATCTCCACTACTTTGGCCACCTTATGAGAAGAGCTGACTCATTGGAAAAGACCTTGTTGCTGGGACTGATTGTGGCATGAGGAGAAGGGGACGACGGAGGATGAGAGGGCTGGATGGCATCACTGACTCCATGGACATGAGTTTGAGTGAACTCTTGGAGTTGGTGATGGACAAGAAGGGCTAGCGTGCTGGGATTCATGGGGTCACAAAGAGTCAGACACCACTGAGCACATGAACTGAACTGAACTGAACTTCCTCTTTAACGAAAACAATGAAACTTTTAATGTCCTATCCCAAATATATTCCTCATAGCAATATTTATGGGGTAGGCCATTTTACAAGATGGGATTAAGAAATGAAGTAATTTGTTTAAAGGAGTGCAGATTGAATGTAGGGAGCACTTGAATTCAAGCCCAAGTGGGTTTGACTCCAAAGACCTTCTTTTATTAAATATCAACCATCCCAGAAAACTAATCTACTTACTGAATTACATAAAATCAACAAATACTTTAGCTCAAGTGTGATCTGTGCATCACTCGGAACATACTTATCCTACAGGTTATGTGTTGCTCACCTGCAATCCAAGCTGAACTGGGTGTCTTGCATTTTCCCTGCAGCCCTCCTCAGGAGAAAGCATGCTTCAGGCTGTGCTGTGGTGACAGCGCCTCCAGATTTTAGCATCTTCAAAGAGCCAAAGTTAATTCTCGCTGAAATGATGCCAAGCCGGGAGGGCCCAGTGCTCTGATCAGACCCCACCCCTGGGAGGAGCAGCAACCACCCTGGGTGCTGCTGGTCCTCTGTCCAAGCAAATTTCTCTTCAAGACTATCATGATGACGATTAAGGGCCCCAACCCTGACAGAAACATCAGTTCCGCTCAGAATTCATTAACCAAGCAGGTCCAGTTGTTTAGTCACTGGATTGTGGTCCACTCTTTGCGACCCCATGGACTGTTGCCCACCAGGCTCCTCTGCCCTTGGGATTTTCCAGGCAAGGATCCCAGTGTGCGTTGCCACTTCCTTCTCCAGAAGATCTTCCTGACCCAGGGATCAAAACCGCATCTCCTGCATTGGCAGGTGGGTCTTTGTCACTAGGGCCACCTGGGAAGCCCCTTATCTGGTTTCCTTTGGTGCTTTTCACTCAAGAATACATTGATGAATTACCTGGATTAAGAAATACTCTAGCCCATAAAGCCTCACCTGATTGTGGTCTATGTAAGAGCTTGCTTAGGATGAATCAATTCTCTCTGTAAATGCTAGCAAAAAAAAAAAAAAAATTGTTGAGAGTGAAAAAAGATCATTTTAAATTCCAAAATACATTCTCATTTTTCGATTATAAAAGGTGTATGTGTGTTTGGTTGTTGCTGTTAAGTCAATCAATCGTGTCCAACACTTTGCGAACCGTGGATTGAGGGTGTTTATTCTGAAAGGAGAAATGGACAGATGCAGAGATATGAGATAAAGGTGAAAAAAAGAAATGCGTACTTTCCTACCAGAATTCAATGTTTAATGCTTTTTCTCCAAAAAATGCACCAAACCTCAGAGCCATAAGGAGAAGTGAGAATCAATGTGGAAACCCTGACATCCTGCAAACCACTTCCTTTATGACAGAAAACACTTGCACCATGTGTCCATAGATGAAACATCCTCAAATTAGGCCCACGCCCAGCTGAACATCTCGGCTAGGATAAAAGCATTTTCTCCGTAGCTGAAGTTTTCAAACTCTCTCCCAGATCACTTGCCCCAATTCAGGTGTGCCACCAGACACTGGTTCTACTTAGAATTCCGAAACTTCTTTCCCATCATGAAGCTACTGTACTTCTCTTGCTCTTACTTCTGTGTCTTATCCAGTCAACATCAAGTTAAGTGGCAGATGCAACTGGTCGGGTGATATGGTGGATGACCTTGGAGCCTAGAGTAGAGAAGGTCAAGTTGATTCATCATCCAAGGATATGCTAAAGGTAATAATATCAACTCTGAGAGAAGCATAGCATATGCGACATGCTCCATTTTACAATAAATGAAAGGGAAGCTTAAAGAAGTGAAAAATAGCCTCCTGTGATTGCCCTTAACTAGTTGGTGGTAAACCCATAAATTGCAATGGTGATAGAAAACAGTTACAGGAGACTTTACGGCTTACAAATCATTTCCATATGACTAACAGTAATACTAATAATAGTAAATCATGTTGAGCATTGCCAATCCCAAAGAAAGGCAATGCCAAACAATGCTCAAATGAACACACAATTGCACTCATCTCACACGTCAGCAAAGCAGTGCTCAAAATTCTCCAAGCCAGGCTTCCACAGTACATGAACTGTGAACTTCCAGATGTTGAAGCTGGTTTTAGAAAAGGCAGAGGAAGCAGAGATCAAATTGCCAACATTGGCTGGATCATCACAAAAGCAATAGAGTTCCAGAAAAACATCTATT
Source organism: Tragelaphus eurycerus (assembly GCA_935064755.1). NCBI lineage: Eukaryota > Metazoa > Chordata > Mammalia > Artiodactyla > Bovidae > Tragelaphus > Tragelaphus eurycerus. The sequence continues at coordinate 43,658 of CAKXYN010000509.1, forward strand.
TCTGCTTTCTGGACTATTCCAAAGCCTTTGACTGTGTGGATCACAATAAACTGTGGAAAATTCTGAGAGATGGGAATCCCAGACCAAGTGACCGGCCTCTTGAGAAACTTGCATGCAGGTCAGGAAGCAACAGTTAGAACTGGACATGGAACAATAGAATGGTTCCAAATAGGAAAAGGAGTACATCAAGGCTGTCTCTTGTCACCCTGCTCATTTAACTTACATGCAGAGTACATCATGAGAAATGATGGGCTGGAACAAGCACAAGGTGGAATCAAGATTGCCAGGAGAAATATCAATAACCTCAGATAAGCAGATGACACCATCCCTATGGAAGAAAGTGAAGAGGAACTCAAAAGCCTCTTGATGAAAGTGAAAGAGGAGAGTGAAAAAGTTGGCTTAAAGCTCAACATTCAGAAAACGAAGATCATGGTATCTGGTCCCATCACTTCATGGCAAAGAGATGGGGAAAGAGGGGAAACAGTGCCAGACTTTATTTTTGGGGGCTTCAAAATCACTGCAGATGGGGACTGCAGACATGAAATTAAAAGACACTTACTCCTTGGAAGGAAAGTTAGGACCAACCTAGAGAGTATATTGAAAAGCAGAGATATTACATTGCCAACAAAGGTCCGTCTAGTCAAGGCTATGGTTTTTCCAGGGGCCATGTATGGATGTGAGAGTTGGACTGTGAAGAAAGCTGAGTGCCGGAGAACTGATGCTTTTGAACTGTGGTGTTGGAGAAGACTCTTGAGAGTCCCTTGGACTGCAAGGAGATCCAACCAGTCCATCCTAAAGTACATCAGTCCTGGGTGTTCATTGGAAGGACTGATGCTGAAGCTGAAGCTCTAATACTTTGGCCACCTCATGAGAAGTGTTGACTCATTGTAAAAGACCTTGATGCTGGGAGGGATTGGGGACAGGAGGAGAAGGGGACTAGAGAGGATGAGGTGGCTGGATGGCATCACCGACTCGATGGACATGAGTTTGAGTGAACTCTGGGAGTTGGTGATGGACAAGGAGGGTTTGCGTGTTGTGATTCATGGGGTCACAAAGAGTCAGACACCACTGAGCGCCTGAACTGAAGTGAACTGAACTTCTTCCTTAAGTGAAACAATGAAACATTTAATGTCTTATCCCAAATATATTCCTCATAGCAATATTTTTGGGGTAGGCCATTTTACAAGATGCGATTAAGAAATGAAGTAATTGGTTCAAAGGAGTGCAGATTGAATGTAGGGAGCACTTGAACTCAAGCCCAAGTGGGTTTGACTCCAAAGACCTTGTTTTATTAAATATTCAACAATCCCAGAAAACTAATGTACTTACTGAATTACGTAAAATCAACAAATACTTTAGCTCAAGTGTGATCTCTGTATCACTTGGGACATACTTATCCTACAAAGTTATGTGTTGCTCACCTGCAATCCAAGCTAAACTGGGGGTCCTGCATTTTCCCTGCAGTCCTCCTCAGGATACAGCATGCTCCAGGCTGTGCTGTGGTGACAGCACCTCCAGATCTTAGCATCTTCAAAGAGCCAAAGTTAATTCTCACTGAAATGACACCAACCCGGGAGGGCCCGGGTGCTCTGATCAGACCCCCCACCCCAAGGAGCAGCCACCACCGTGGGTTCTGCTGGTCCTGTGTCCCATCAAAGCGCTCTCAGGACTCTCCTGCTGGCAATTAAGAGCCCCAGCCCTGAAGGGAAACGTCAGTTCCGCTCAGAATTCATTAACCAAGCAGGTTCTGTTGTTTAGTCACTCGGTTGAGGTCCACTCTTGGCCACCCCATGGACTGTCGCCCACCAGGCTCCTCTGTCCATGGGATTCTCCAGGCAAGGATACCGGAGTGGGTTGCCATTTCCTTCTCCAGGGGATCTTCCCAACACAGGGATCAAAACTGCTTCTCCTGCATTGGCAGGTAGGTCTTTGTCCATAGGGCCACCTGGGAAGCCCCTTATCTGGTATCCTTTGGTGCTTTTCACTCAAGAATACATTGATGAATTACCTGTATTAAGAAATACTCTAGCCCATAAAGCTTCACCTGAAGGTCGTCTATGGTAGAGCTTTATTAGGATGGATCAATTCTCTCTGTAAATGGTAGCAAAAAAAAAAAAAATTGTTGAGAGTGAAAAAGATCATTTTAATTTCCAAAATACCTTCCTATAAAAGGTGTATGTGTGTTGCGTTGTTGGTGTTCAGTCAGTCAGTCGTGTCCAAATCTTTGGAACCATGAAGAAGGTGTTTATTCTGAAAGGAGAAATGGACAGATGCAGAGACATGAAATAAAGGCGAAAAAAAAGAAATGCGTACTTTTCTAACAGAATTCAATGTTTAATGATTTTTCTCCCAAAAATGCACCAAACCTCAGAGCCATAAGCAGAAATGAGAATCAATGTGGAAACCCTGACATCCTGCAAACCACTTCCTTTATGACAGGCAAACACTAGCCTCATGTGTCCATTGATGAAACATCCTCAAATTAGGCCCAGGCCCAGCTGAACCTCTCTGGTAGGATAAAAGCACTTTCTTTCCAGCTTAAATTTTCAAACTCTCTCCGAGATCGCCTGCCCCGATTCAGGTGTGCCACCAGACACTGGTTCTACTTGGAATTTCGAAAACTCCTTTCCCATCATGAAGCTACTGTACCTTCTCTTGCTCTTACTTGTGTGTCTTATCCAAACCACATCGTTTTAAGTGGCAGATGCAACTGGTTGGGTGATATGGTGGATGACCTTGGAGCCTAGAGTAGGGAAGGTCAAGTTGATTCATCATCCAGGGATGTGCTAAAGGGAGTAATATCAACTCTGAGAGAAGCAAAGCATATGTGACATGCTCCATTCTACAAATAATGAAAGGGAAGCTTAAAGAAGTGAAAAATAGCCTCCTATGATTGCCCTTAACTAGTCGGTGGTAAATCCATAAATTGTAATGGTGATTGAAAACAGTTAAAGGGGACTTTATGGCTTACAAATCATTTCTATGTGACTAACAGTAACACTAATAATAGTAAATCATGTTGAGCATTGCCAATCCCAAAGAAAGGCAACGCCAAACAATGCTCAAATGAACACACAATTGCACTCATCTCACATGTCAGCAAAGCAGTGCTCAAAATTCTCCAAGCCAGGCTTCGGCAGTACATGGACCATGAACTTCCAGATGTTGAAGCTGGTTTTAGAAAAGGCAGAGGAACCAGAGATCAAATGGCCAACATCCGCTGGATCATCACAAAAGCAAGAGAGTTCCACAAAAACATCTATTTCTGCTTTATTAACTATGCCAAAGCCCTTGACTGTGTGGATCACAATAAAGCTTTGAAAATTCTGAAAGACATGGGAATACCAGACCACGTGACTGGCCTCTTGAGAAACCTGTATGCAGGTCAGGATGCAACAGTTAGAATTGGACATGGAAAAACAGAATATTTAGAATTAGGAAAAACAGTACGTCAATGCTGTCTATTGTCACCCTGCTTATTAAACTTATATGCAGAGTACATCATGTGAAATGCTGGGCTGGAAGAAGCACAAGCTGGAATCAAGATTGCCAGGAGAAATATCAATAACCTCAGATATGCAGATGACACCACCCTTATGGCAGAAAGTGAAGAGGAACTAAAAAGCCTCTTGATGAAAGTGAAAGACGAGAGTGAAAAAGTTGGCTTAAAACTCAACAATCAAAAACTATGATCATGGTATCTGGCCCATCACTTCATGGCAAATAGATGGGAAACAATGGAAACAGTGCCGGACTTTATAATTTTGGGCTCCAAAATCAATGCAGATGGTAGCTGTAGCCATGAAATTAAAAGACGCTTACTCCTTGGAAGGAAAGTTATGAACAACCTAGGTCGTGTATTGAGAAGCAGAGATATTACTTTGCCAACAAAGGTCCGTCTTGTCAAGGCTATGGTTTTTCCAGTGGTCATGTATGGATGTGAAAGTTGGTCTGTGAAGAAAGCTGAGTGCCGAAGAATGGATGCTTTTGAACTGTGGTGTTGGAGAAGACTCCTGAAAGTCCCTTGGACTGCAAGGAGATCCAACCAGTCCATCCTAAAGGACATCAGTCCTGGGTTTTCATTGGAAGGACTGATGCTGTAGCTGAAGCTCAATACTTTGGCCACCTCATGGGAAGCGATGACTCACTGGAAAAGACCTTGATACTGGGAGGGATTAGGGGCAGGAGGAATAGGGGACGACAGAGAATGAGATGGCTGCATGGAATCACTGACTCAATGAACATGAGTTTGAGTGAACTCTGGGAGTTGGTGATGGACAAGGAGGGCTGGGGTGCTGCGATTCATGGGGTCACAAAGAATCAGATACGACTGAGCTCCTGAACTGAACTGACCTGAACTGTACTTCCTTTTTAACTGAAATAATGAAACTTTTAATGTCTTATCCCAAATATATTCCTCATAGTAATATTTATGGTGTAGGCCATTTTACAAGATGGGATTAAGAAATGAAGTAATTTGTTCAAAGGAGTGCAGATTGAATGTAGGGAGCACTTTAACTCAAGCCCAAGTGGGTTTGACTCCAAAGACCTTGTTTTATTAAATATTCAACCATCCCAGAAAATTAATGTACTTACTGAATTACATAAAATCAACAAATACTTTAGCTCAAGTGTGATCTGTGCATCACTCGGGACATACTTATCCTACAAGGCTATGTGTTGCTCACCTGCAATCCAAGCTAAACTGGGTGTCCTGCATTTTCCCTGCAGGCCTCCTCAGGATACAGCACGCTCCAGGCTGTGCTGTGGTGACAGTGCCTCCAGATCTTAGCATCTTCAAAAAGCCAAAGTTAATCTCGCTCAAATGACTCCAACCCGGGGTGGCCCAGGTGCTCTGATCAGACCCCCCATTCCTGGAAGCAGCCACCACCGTGGGCGCTGCTGGTCCTGTGTCCAAGCATAGCGCTCTCAGGACTCTGGTGCTGGTGATTAAGGTCCCAGCCCTGAAGGGAAACTTCAGTTCTGCTCAGAATGCATTAACCACGCAGGTCCTGTTGTTTAGTCACTTGGTTGTGGTCCACCTTTGAGACCCCATGGACTGTTGCCCACCAGGATCCTCTGTCCATAGGATTCTCCAGGCATGCATACCAGAGTGGGTTGCCATTCCCTTCTCCAGGGGATCTTCCTGACCCAGGGATCAAAACTGCATCTCCTGCATTGGCAGGTGGGCTCCTTGTCACCAGGGCCACCTGGGAAGCCCCTTATTTAGTATCCTTTGGTGCTTTTCACTCAAGAATACATTGATGAATTACCTGGATTAAGAAACACTCTAGCCCATAAAGCCTCACCTGATTGTGGTTGGTGCAAGAGCTTGCTTAGGATGGATCAATTCTCTCTGTAAATGGTAGCAAAAAAAAAAAAAAAAAAAAATGTTGAGAGTGAAAAAAGAGCATTTAAATGTCCAAAATTCCTTTTCAATTGTAAAAGGTGTATGTATTTTGGGTGTTTGTTGTTCAGTCAGTCAGTCGTGTCCAACTCTTTGTGACCCATGATTTGAGGGTGTTTATTCTGAAAGGAGAAATGGACAGATACAGAGACATGAAATAAAGGTGAAAAAAAAGAAGTGCATACTTTTCTAACAGAATTCAATGTTCAATTATTTTTCTCCAAAAAATGCACCAAACCACAGAGCCATAAGCAGAAGTGAGAATCAATGTAGAAACCCTGACTTCCTGCAACTCTCTTCCTTTACGACAGGCAAACACTTGGACCATGTGTCCATAGATGAAACATCCTCAAATTAGGCCCAGGCCCAGCTGAACATCTCTGGGAGGATAAAAGCATTTTGTTTTCAGTTGAAATTTGCAAACTCTCTCCCAGGTCGCGTGTCCTGATTCAGGTGTGCCACCAGACACTGGTTCTACTTGGAATTCCGAAAACTCCTTTCCCATCATGAAGCTACTGTAACTTCTTTTCTTCTTACTTGTGTGTCTTATCCAGACACCATCAGGTTAAGTGGCAGATGCAACTGGTTGGGTGATATGGTGGATGACCTTGGAGCCTAGAGTAGGGAAGATCAAGTTGATTCATCATCCAGTGATGTACTAAATGGAATAATATCAACTCTGAGAGAAGCATAGCATATGCGACATGCTCCATTTTACAAATAATTAAAGAGAAGCTTAAAGAAGTGAAAAATAGCCTCCCATGACTGCCCTTAACTAGTTGGTGGTAAAATCATAAATTGTAATGGTGATAGAAAACATTTACAGGGGACTTTACGGGTTACCAATCATTTCCATGTGACTAATAGCAACACTAAAAATAATAGTAAATCATGTTGACCACTTCCAATCCCAAAGAAAGGCGATGCCAGAGAATGCTCAAACGAACACACAATTGCACTCATCTCACACGCCAGTAAAGCAGTTCTCAAAATTCTCCAGGCCAGGCTTCAACAGTATATGAACCATGAACTTCCATGTGTTCAAGCTGGTTTTAGAAAAGGCAGAGGAACCAGACATCAAATTACCAACGTCAGCTGGATCTTCGAAAAAGCAAGTGAGTTCCAGAAAAGCGTTTATTTCTTGTTTATTGACTATGCCAAAGCCTTTGACTGTGTGGATCACAATAAACTGTGCATAATTCTGAAAGAGATGGGAATACTGGACCACATGACCGGCCTCTTGAGAAACTTGTATGCAGGTCAGGATGCAACAGTTAGAACTGGACATGGAACAATAGAATTGTTCCCAATAGGAAAAAGAGTACGTCAATGCTGTCTATTGTCACCTTGCTTATTTAACTTATATGCCGAATACATCATGAGAAACACTGGGCTGGAAGAAGCACAAGCTGGAATCAAGATTGCTGGGAGAAACATCAATAAACTCAGATATGCAGATGACACCATCCTTATGGCACAAAGTAAAGAGCAGCTAAAAAGCCTCTTGATGAAAGTGAAAGAAGAGAGTGAAAAAGTTGGCTTAAAACTCAACATTCAGAAAACTAAGATCATGGTATCTGGTCTCATAACTTCATGGCAAATAGGCAGGGAAACATTGGAAACAGTGCTAGACTTTATTTTTTGGGGCTCCAAAATCACTGCAGATGGGAGCGGTAGCCATTAAATTTAAAGACGCTCACTCCTTGGAAGGAAAATTAGGAACAACCTAGATAGTATATTGAAAAGCAGAGATATTACTTTGCCAAGAAAGGTCCGTCTAGTCAAGGCTATGGTTTTTCCAGTGGCATGTATGGATGTGAGAGTTGGACTGTGAAGAAAGCTGAGTGCCAAAGAATGGATGCTTTTGAACTGTGGTGTTGGAGAAGACTCTTGAGAGTCCCTTGGACTGCAAGGAGATCCACCAATCCATCCTAAAGGAGATCAGTCCTGGGTGTTCATTGGAAAGATTGATGCTGAAGCTGAAGCGCCAATACTTTGGCCATCTCATGCAGAGTTGACACATTGGAAAAGACCTTGATGCTGGGAGGGATTGGGGGCAGGAGGAGGAGGGCATGATAGAGGATGAGATGGCTAGATGGCATCACCGACTCAATGGACATGAGTTTGAGAGAACTCTGGGAATTGGTGATGGACAAGGAGGGCTGGTGTGCTGCAGTTCATGGGGTTGCAAAGAGTCAGACATGACTGAGTAACTGAACTGAACTGAACTGAGGTCGTAGTTGTGGCATGTGGGATCTAGTTACCTGATGTGCTATGCTTGGGAGTACAGAGCCCTCTTACCCACTCTTTAATTAAGTCCTGTAAAGGAGCATTTTTAAAAATTACTTTTTTAAAAAAACTTTGAATTGGAGTATAGCTGATTAATAATGTTGTGATAGTTTCAGGTGGACAGCAAAGAGACTCAGCCATGCATATACATGTATCCATTCTGCCCCAAACTCCTATCCCATCCAAGCTGTCACATAACATTAAGCAGAATTCCCTGAAAAACATCATTTTCAATGAAGAGACACAGTAGATAACGATTCAGTCTCACTTCTTTCTTCAGTGTAGTATTATAGCGTGTTTATAAATTGACCCTGTAGTATAGATTTTGCCTGCAAGGTCCATAAATAAACAGATACATATATATAACTTATGTATAGATAATTATATGTATATATATAAGTAGATGATATCTACTCATAATATCAGGCAATGCACCCCACTCCAGTACTTTTGCCTAGAAAATCCATGGACGGAGGTGCCTGGTAGGCTGCAGTTCATGGGGTCGCTATATTCGGACATGACTGAGCGACTTCACTTTCACTTTTCATTTTCATGCATTGTAGAAGGAAATGGCAACCCACTCCAGTGTTCTTCCCTGGAGAATCCCAGGGACAGGAAGCCTGGTTGGCTGCCATCTATGGGGTCACACAGAGTCGGACACGATTGAAGCAATGCAGCAGCAGCAGCAGCAGATGATGATATCTACCTCTCTCAAATATCATTTAGAGCTAAAGCAGAAGGAAGTATGATCAAGACAACTTATTTTGCATCAGAAAAATCCTATCCCTGGGTGCCAGCCAGGGACTCTGTCTGCTCGAGGCAGCCTCCATAGCTTTGCCGAGCCTCAGATATGAGACTCTGAGCCACAGCCGGGGACCTGAACAGGACTGAAGCTTCGGGGTCTCCTTCAGGACAGGGTCCTCCCCTCCTGGGCACCCAGATTTCTAAAGCGCTTGGAGTTCTACTCAGAGCTGCATGGCAAGTTCCATCCTGCGATTTAGCATTTCTGAAAAGCCAGGTCAGTGTCTCTCCAACACTGAGATGGACAGATGTTACTATGTGAGGGATGTTACTTAGTGATGGAGGTCCCCTTCAACCCAGTGAAGGGGTCCCCACTGCTGGGCCTGCTTCGTGATACTAGGCTGGGCAGATGCATTCAGTGTCAGCGTCGTCCTCCCACTCTGCCTCTGATGAAGGGAAACAGAGCACCCATCTGCCCATCACATGTCCCACTGAGATTTCATGAGACTGATGTGTGATTGTGTTGCAGAGAATAAACAAGTTTTTTTTCCCCCTCTTTCTTCCTTTTTTCACTTTTGTATCTTTCTCCACTTTAACTGCTCCTAACCTACAGTCTGTACTGATATCCAAGTTTCTCCTGTGCAGACTAACCTATTATGGGAACTACACCTGACACCTGTGGCCCTCCATTTCTGCAGGAGCCACATTCTGCATCTATTATCCTTTAACTTATTCTAGCCACATCCTGATACTTAACTTTCTGGCATCATAAACCTCCCCTTGTAGTTTGTTTTTCCCTTCCTTTGCTCTATGTTACCTCATGTTGATGCTTCACTTTATGGTGCACTCTCTTTGGAAGCCACCCCACAGTGGGTGCTTTCCCTCTTGTGTATTACAGGAAGAAAGTCACCAGGAAATCCCCAAAGGACAATGGACCCAACCACCGGGACCAACTGCCAGACCCAAATACCTAGCTACCTGACACTGGCCTATTGACTGTTTCCCAACAGTGCAAAAGAGAGAATTCAGGACCCCTACACCTTTTGTCTCGTATCACCAAGCCCTGACTGTGACCCTGACTGTATGATCCCCTGGATTCCTGATGGAGGGGAGACAGGCTCCTTGAGGCAGGAACCTATCGTGTTCTCCTTTCTGCCGACTTAATGATTAAAGCCATCTTTCTGTTTCCTCCAGATTCTGTCCCCACAATTTTTATTCAGTCTAGTGGGCAAGGAAAACCAAGATTTTGGCGACAACTGTTGCTGCCATCCCGTAATAGGCTAGCTGGTGTGGGAGCAGGTCGGGACCACTAGGTCTCTACCCACAGTGCACCGAAAGAGCGCGGCTGTCTCTGAGGATGCTGGGAGTCAGCAAGTCTTGCCCACGGAGTGAAACTACCTCTGAATGAGTTAGTCCCTATTTGGGCCTGAAACAGCCTTTCATGGAAACAGTATATGTGTTAGTTGCTTAGTCATATCTGATGCTCTGCAACCCTGTAGACTGCAGCCCACCAGGCCCCTCAGTCCATGGAACTCACCAGGCAAGAACACTGGAGTGGGTTGCAATTTCCTCCTCCAAAAGAAACTATCAGTTCAGTTCAGTTCAGTTGAGTCACCCAATCATGTCCGACTCTTTGCTACCCCATGAATTGCATCACGCCAGGCCTCCCTGTCCAACACCAACTCCCAGAGGTCACTCAAACTCATGTCCATCGAGTTGGTGATGCCATCCAGCCATCTCATCCTCTGTCATCCCCTTCTCCTCCTGTCCCCAATGCCTCCCAGCATCAAGGTCTTTTCCAATGAGTCATCTCTTCGCATGACGTGGCCAAAGGATTGGAGTTTCAGCCTCAGCATCAGTCCTTCCAAGGAACACCCAGGGATGATCTCCTTTAAGATGGCTGGTGGATCTCCTTGCAGTCCAAGGGACTCTCAAGAGTCTTCTCCAAAACCACAGTTCAAAAGCATCCATTCTTCGGCACTCAGCTTTCTTCACAGTCCAACTCTGACACCCATACATGACCACTGGAAAAACCATAGCCTTGACTAGACGGACCTTTGTTGCCAAAGTAATATCTCTGCTTTTCAAATGCTATCTATGTTGGTCATAACTTTTCTTTCAAGGAATAAGTGTCTTTGAATTTCACAGCTGCAATCAACATCTGCTTTGATTTTGGAGCCCCCAAAAGTAAAGTCTTACACTCTTTCCACTGTTTCCCCATTGATCTTTAATCAAGAAATGGGACAGGAAGCCATGATCGTAGTTTTCTGAATGTTGAGGTTTAAGCCATCTTTTTCACTCTCCCCTCTTTCACTTTCATCAAGAGGCTTTTTAGTTCCTCTTCACTTTCTGTCATAAGGGTGGTGTCATCTGCATATTTGAAGTTATTGATATTTTTCCCTGCAATCTTGATTCCAGCTTGTACTTCTTCCACCCCAAAAGGAACTATAGAAATAAAGAAAGTGAAGTCTTCCAGTCATGTCTGACTCTCTGCAACCCCATGAACTATAGCCCACCAGGCTCCTCCATCCATGGAATTTTACAGGCAAGTGTACTGGAGTGGGGTGCCATTTCCTTCTGCACAGGAAAACAGTGGGCAGATTCAAAGCCCTGGAAGTGCGAGGTTGGGGCTGGGGCTGGGGAGTGGGTAAGCAAAGGTTCAGCAAGAAGTCTGTGCCCCTGTCAGGGAAAACAGGCAAGTCTGTGCCCCTTGCCACACCCTGCCCATCAGCTGAACTGACTGCCAGGGAGAAGTCAGTGGTTAAAAGGGCAGCAGTAAAGCTTTTTCTGGGGTTTCCACAGCCTTATTAGCATACAAGTGACTGCCCCTACTTTTTGCTATAAAGGCCACTCCCATGACACACAGGGTAGAGGCTCAGTTAACCAGTTCCTAATAACCAAATCCACAGCCAGCGCGGAATTTCTCCCAGAACCTGAGACCTTTATAAAGCGGCAAGCTCAGCCTCTTTTCCAGCGACAGCCGGAGAGCCTGGGAGGCCAGCATGAGGCTCCATCACCTGCTCCTCGCGCTCCTCTTCCTGTTCCTGTCTGCTGGGTCAGGTGAGCTTGTGGAAGCCCTGGGGGGACCCACAAGCTCTCTCTCCTGTTTCTACTTCCTTCTGTCCTGCTACCCTCATATACACGTGGTCAGACTAAACCCACCGTATTTGATGCTTCTGAGAAGCCAGCGCTGAGTCCTCAGTAGCAAGAGGGGGCTGAGAACCACTCTGCAAAATTCCTGGCTGTTTCTAAACCACTCTAGTGAGTCAAAGCTTCTGAGCCTGTCTCCTCATTGGTTTCATGAGGAGGGGACAGAAGATGCCTCTGTTAAGTGATTCTCCTTTTTCTCTTTTCCATAAAAGCAAGAAGTTTGATTTTTTTCCCATGACAGCACAGAATGTCGCTTTATAAATCTTTCTATTTGAAGGGGGTGGCTCTGGGAGACCAGAGAAGTCCAGAGGAGAGTCAGGCCAAGCCTGGGCTTTGGGAGCTGCCCTTGGGACGCTCCGTGCTGAGTCTCCTCAGCAAGAAGGTCCTCCAGGACACATCGATGATGCTTCCATCGCTCCGCAGATGTGAGGCAGCACATCCAAAGCAGTGTGCAGGATCGGCTGTCTTGTTTTCATCTTATCCTTGGTATTTCTGGACATAGGATGATAATTTGTAGGAAGGAAGGAAGGATGGAGGGAGGGAGGGAGGGAGAGGCTGCAGAGACTGAGACCTGAGACAACTGATTAGATGTCAAAATCAAGTTGAAAAGCCCTTGTCTGATCAGTGTTGTTTATGACTGTAACCCAACTCTTAGCACAGTGGCAGGGAGAGAGGACAGGGGTGTAAGGAATGTGGCCTCTCAGTGCCTGGCCCCCGGGTTCAATCCCTGGAGGGGGAACTAGAGAGGGACCAGAGGTGCCTTGTGGCCAAAACAGAAAAAGGCATTTGAGGAAAATGGGAAGGTGGCTGGTCAGGATGAAACCACAAAGGGAGGGAGAGAGGGGCTGACTTGCACCAGCGCTGAGAGCCTTCTGAGTGAGCAGAGACGATGATACAAAACTTTTTTTTTTCCTGAACCATTGTCACTGTCAGCTGTAAGTTACTTTGAGAGTAAGTTCTCTTTAAACAGTTCTTAGACTTTCAGCTGCATCTTTTCCTCCTATCTCAGCTCCACTACTTGACTGACTCCATGAGTCGGAAAACTAAACGGTGAAAATAGACCCCCGTGGGCCACTTCTCACTCCTGGCGGGAAGGTGGATGATGTAGCAGAGCTTCCTGGTCTTTGCCCTCGTGGTGGAGCTGACCCCACACACAACCAGGGTTCTCATGCCCCAGGGCCTCAGCCTCTGGTTCTGGAAATGTGAGGGTCCACCAGAGCCTGGGCAGGGTCAGCATCCGTCTGCAAGCTGGCCCACGGGGTCCTGGACTCACATCTTGTTGTCACGAGGCCGTGTCCGCTTCTCAGTACAGAAAGCACCAGGGCCTCGCTCAGAGGGGACACAGCTGGCCTTCTCGAGATGTCGCTTTCCTGCTGACACGTTTTTCCCTATTCCTTCTCTTTTTAGGATTTACTCAAGGAATAAGAAGTGATGTAAGATGCCTTAAAAATAGAGGCATCTGTGTTCCGAACAGGTGCCCTGGAAACACGAGACAGATTGGCATCTGTTTCTGGACCCGAGTAAAATGCTGCAAGAGGTGACAAAAGAAGGCAAAGACGTGGCCGGGACTGATGCAGAGTCCGAAACTGCACCCTTTGACAGGGTGTCTAAAATTGAAACCAGAATAAATTTTGTTCAAAGTTAAAAAATCTTGCCCACTGGTCATTGAGGTTGTTGTGTGGTGTCTGATACCAAGCGAATTCCAAAATCCCTGGGGATGCTCTCTGAGCTCCACACTCGAACCACTGGGGGATCGTGGTGGGGTGCTCTGTGCTTCCAGGGGTGTGGCCCCTGTTCCTTGGGGGCCTGACCTTCCCCAGCCCCTCTGTCTGCTGTCCTTCCTGCTTCCCAGCAAAGGGCACCCTGTCCTGCCCCACATCTCCCCTCAAACATGAACCCCATGGGTCCAGAATCACCAGCACACCAGTCCCATAGGAAACTCACTGCCTCTGTTCCAGGTGGAAACCCCCGTCCTCTGTCTCCCTACAGCTCTCACTTCCATTTGGACTGTACTTCTTACTCCTGCCTTGTGCACACATGGATACACTTCTGATTCCCTTTTGGGCTATAAGATCTCTATAGGCATGGACTTGTCCTATTCCTGTAAGTGCTTGGCATTGAGACAAGACATTGCTTCACAAATTGTCATCAACTCAATGACAGAGTTGACATGGACAAAGCACGTCTCTCTCTGTGTGTACATGATATGATGCAACTAGATGCTATGGAGAAACAAGTCCTGTGGAAAGCACAATTCAATGAAGACAACACAGCACAGAACACAGAGACCGCAGGGGGCGGGGCGAGCATGCTGACCTCAGCCTGCTTGCAGTTTCTTCAGAGGGTTTGCTAGTTAAACCAAGAGCCTTGCTGGTGCACACTGTATGTGTGAGCAGCTCTCTGGTCTTTGTACTAACTCTTCCCTCAGTCCAAGCTGAGGTCACCAAGGGGATGGTGTTAGGACACAGGGCCTTTGGGAGGAGATTTGGTCATGATGGTGGGACCCGCCTGGGTGGAATGAGGGCCTTTATAAAAGAGACCCCAGAGAGATGGCTCACCCCTTGTGCCCTCTGAGGACACAGGGACACCACCGTCCACCAGCCACTTGCTCTGTCTTGATGGCGGAGCTCCCAGCCTCCAAAACTGAGAAGTAAGGGTCTGTTGTTAGTAAGCCACCTATTACAATACCACATGTAACATAGATAGCCAGCATGGATTTCCTGTGTGACTCAGGGAACTCAAACAGGGGCTCTGAGACCAGCTAGAATGGTGGGATGGGGAAGGAGATGGTAAAAAGTTTGAGAGGGAGGGGACATGGGTGAACCCATGGATGATCCTTGTTTTTCTATGACAGAAAACCACGAAATTCTGTAAAGGAATCATCCTTCAGTTAAAAAACAAAGTGCAAAAAATGAGCCACCTGTCCTATGGTGTTTCTGTTTCAGTATCCTGAAAGGGCAGACACAGGACAAGGGAGAACTACAGCACAGGTGAATTAAGACACCTAATCCTTCAGACTTAAGATAGGGAAATGACGTGGAGTATCTGGCTGTGCCCAATGTCGTCTCATTACAAGGAACCTTAGACGTGGAGGAGTGATGCAGACCAGTGTCAGAGATGCACGCTGAAAGGCTAATCCAGCCTCTCATCAGCTCACACTGGTTTGGAGAGGTCCTAAGCCAAGGAGGGCAGGCAGCTTCTAAACTTGAGAAGGAAGGAAGCCTCCAGAACGAACGGCATCCTGCTGACACTGTGATTTGAAGCCAGTGAGACCCATTTGGGACTTTGGATCCTCAGGACCACAATAACAAATATGTGTTCCTTTAAGCCACATAGTTTGTGGCAATTTGCTACAGCTGCAACAGGAATCAATACAGCAGTAGCTTAAAATCATGCCTTGAGCCTAAAATTAGCAGCTCAAAAGAGACAAACCTGCATGTGTTTAATGGAGAAAAAAATGATAACAGCTGTCAACATTTTACTCAACTTTATATTTCTTATTTAACAGAAATGCCCATGGTGCCTCTGCCAACTCTTCTTCATCTCGAAGATTGTATTTGGGACTCAGTCTTACACCTCATATATCTTGTATCCCTTTTATCCTTATTTTTAGTTTGTTTTATTATCATGGAACGTTTATCTGCCATTAAGTGTGGTTTCGTAGTACTGTTTATATTAAATTTTTATCATATTCTTTGTTGGGATTGCAGTTTTTAATTTCTACTTAATTTTAAGTTGCATTCTAGTATCTGTTGATGTTTTATTGCCATAACATTTCTGGCTGTCATGTTGGACTCCTGCATGGGAGGAATGCTCGTGTCTTTTCAGCACCGGGAAGATGATGGCTTTCCCATGTGATTCATGAACCAAATGGTCTTATGCTCTGGTCCAAGGCCAGCCTTTCCACCTGGGTCCTGAGTCTCATTTCTCATGCTAACTTAGGGGTGAGACCCAAACCGTCTCTACCTCTTGCCCCCGTCTAGTGCAGCTACAAAAACTAAAAGCAGGGACTTCCCTGGTGGTCCAGTGGTTAAAACTCCAGCTGCCAATGCAAGGGGCATGGGTACATCCCTGGTCAGGGGACTAATATCTCATATGCTACAGTTCAGTTCAGTTGCCCAGTCATATCTGACTCTTTGTCACCCCAAGGACCGCAGCATGCCAGGCCTGCCTGTCCATCAACAACTCCCAGAGGTTACTCAAACTCATGTCCATCAAGTCAGTAATGCCATCCAATCATCTCAACCTCTGTCATCCCCTTCTCCTCCCACCTTCAATCTTTCCCAGCATCAGGGTCTTTTCCAATGAGTTACTTCTTCCCTTCAGGTGTCCGAAGTATTGGAATTTCAGCTTCAGCATCAGTCCTTCCAATGAATATTCAGGACTGATTTCCTTTAGGATGGACTGATTGGATCTCCTTGCAGTTTAAGGGACTCTCAAGAGTCTTCTCCAACACTACAGTTCAATGGCATCAATCCTTCAGTGCTCAGCTTTCTTTATAGTCCAACTCTTACATCCATACATGACTACAGGAAAAACCATAGCTTTCACTAGATGGACCTTTGTAGGCAAAGTAATGTCTCTGCTTTTTAATGAGCTGTCTAGGTTGATCATAGCTTTTCTTACAAGGAGTAAGTGTCTTTTAATTTCATGGCTGCAATCACCATCTGTAGTGATTTTGAAGCCTAAAACATAAAGTCATCTATTGCTTCCACTGTTTCCCCATCTATTTGCCATGAAATGATGGTATCATAGGCCATGATCTTAGGTTTTTGAGTGTCAAGGTTTAAGTCAGCTTTTTCCACTCTCCGCTTTCACCTTCATCAAGAGGCTCTTTAGTTCCTCTTCACTTTCTGACTTAAGGGTGGTATCATCTGCAATCTGAGGTTTTTGATATTTCTCCCAGTGATCCTGATCCCAACTGTGTTTCATCCAGCCTGGCATTTCACATGATGAACTCTGAACAGAAGTTAAATAAGCAGGGTGACAATATACAGCCTTGACAGATTGCAACCAATCTGTTTTTCCATGTCTGGTTCTAACTGTTGCTTCTTGAGCTGCATACAGGTTTTGCAGGAGGCAGGTCAGGTGGTCCATCTCCTTCAGACTTTTCCACACTTTAGTGTGATCCACACAGTCAAAGGCTTTACCATAGTCAATGAAACAGAAGTAGATGTTTTCTGGAAATGTCTTGATTTTTCTATGGTCCAACAGATGCTAGAAATTTGATCTCTGGTTCCTCTGCCTTTTCTAAATCTAGCTTGTACATATGGAAGCTCCCAGTTCCTGTACTGTTGAAGCCTAGCTTGGATATTTACCATTAATTTGCTAACAATCAACAGTCTGCATTGATAACTAAGTTTCTTCTTTTCAGAAGACTAACCTATTATGCAAACTACATCTGGACCTGTTGACCTCTAACCTCTGCAGGAGCCACACTCTGGATCTATGATTCTTTAACTTACTCTAGCCATGTCCTGATACTTAACTTTATGGCATCATAAACCTCCACTTGTAGTTTGGTATCTCTCTTTGCTCTATTTTAACCTCATGTTGATGCTTCACTTTGTGGCGCACTCTCTTTGGAAACCACCCCATAGTGGTTTGCTTTTCCCCTTTTGTATTACAGGAAGAAACTCACCAGGAAATCTCCAAAGGGCAATGGACCCAACCACAGGGACCAACTGCCAGACCCAAATATCTAGCTACCTTAAACTGGCCTAGTGTCTGATTCTAAACAGTGCAAAAGGAGATAATTCAGGACCCCTACACCTTTTGTCCCATATCTCCAACTCCTGATTGTGAGCTCTGACTGTTTGATCCCCTGGATTCCCGATGGAGGAGACACAGGCTACTTGAGGCAGGAACATATCGTCGTCTCCCTTCTGTCAGCTTAAGGGTTAAAGCCATCTTTCTGTTTGCCCCAAACACTGTCTCTGCAAATTTTATTCGGCTCCAGTGGGCAGAGAAAACCAAGATTTTGGTGGCAACAGTGCCATTGAGTCTGGCTGGTCCCCCACCTCTCTGTCAGGATGACTCGTGCCAATGGGGATCACGAGGCATCCTATGTGACCTCACTCACCCCTTCCTCCGCCCTTTGTTGACCTGGCCTCTAATCATGGAGCCATGGACAGGGGCTCCCAGGTGTCTCTGCCACAGTCCACCTGAGAAGGGCAGAGGAGCCAACTGCAAGGTAGGTTTCCAGGAGAGAGAGAGAGAGAGATCTGTGGTTGAAGAAGGGGTGGGAATAGATGTGTAACAATTAGGGAGTCAGTGTAAAGGATCACTTTCAGTATAAAAGTACAAGAGAGAAATGCGGCCGATTTCCTGTGTCTACACTTTCTTTTCTATTATTGTAAAAGTACTCTTGCTGGGGCCAAGGAAGTAAAACCCTCACAGCTATTCTGTAGAATTAAGTAAGACTTACTTAAACAGCTTGCTACAAACACTTGCTCTGTTTTAGGCTGATGTCACTAAACTAAAATAGATTTCCACTTAGTGAAAGATTCAAATGCTGATCAAAAGCTTAAAAGGGAAAACATATTATTGCTAAGTTACCTCAGGAGAGAGAGAAAAACATCAGAACATATAGTTCACATAACATGGAAGAGAGGTGGGTGAGTGAAGGCTAGAGACTATGATGCATTATGACCTGCTTTGACCTGTTATGTTGGGAATGGGTGAGTGGGTGCTTGTGCTCGGGAACACTTTGGGATAAAGCAAATTAATGGGCTCTCTCCAGACCTTCAAAACCCTAAGGATTATACCCAAGCCTTCCTTTCTTTTCTCCTTCCCTCCCTCATTCCCTCCATTCATCCATTTATTCATTCACCTATATGTTGACTGTTCCATACTAGTACCTATTCATAGAAACAAATGTTTGACTACCTGCTCTATGCCAGGCACTGTTCTAGATGCTGAGACTGTGAGATAATAAAATAGGACTTGTCACTTTGGAGACTTACATATAAGGAAAAGAAAGATATGAACACTTTAAAGCAAAACCAAGTGGAGAGAAGGAAGGCATTTGAAAAATATCAATGATTTACCTGGTATGTGTGTGTGCTAAGTCACTTCAGTTACGTCCAAATCTTTGTGACCCCATGGACTGTAGCTCACCAGGCTCCTCTGTCCACGGGATTCTCCAGGCAAGGATACTGGAGTGGGTTGCCATTCCCTTCTCCAGGGGATCCTCCCAACACAGGGATCAAAACTGCATCTCCTGCATTGGCAGGTGGGCTGTTTTTCACTAGGGCCAACTGGGAAGCCCCTTATCTGATATCCTTTGGTGCTTTTCACTCAAGAATACATTGATGAATTACCTGTATTAAGAAATACTCTAGCCCCCAAAGCCCCACCTTATTCTGGTCTATGCAAGAGCTTGCTTAGGATGGATCAATTCTATCTGTAAATGCTAGCAAAAAAAATGTTGAGAGTGAAAAAAGATCATTTTAATTTCTCAAATTCCTTTTAGATTGTAAAAGGTGTATGTGTGTTGGGTTGTTGTTGTTAACTCAATCAGTCGTGTCCAACTCTTTGAGACCCATGGATTGAGGGCGTTTCTTCTGAAAGGGGAAATGGACAGATGCAGAGACATGAAGTAAAGGTCAAAAAAAGAAATGCATACTTTTCTAACAGAATTCAATGTTTAATGATTTTTCTCCAAAAAATGCACCAAACCTCAGAGACATAAGCAGAAGTGAAAACCAATGTGGAAACCCTGATTTCCTACAAACCTCTTCCTTTACGACATGCAAACACTTGGACCATGTGTCCATAGATGAAACATCCTCAAATTAGGCCCTGGCCCAGCTGAATATCTCTACTATAATAAAAGCACTTTCTTTGCAGCTAAAGTTTTCAAACTCTCTCCCAGTCCACCTGCCCCAATTCAGGTGTGCCACCAGACACTGGTTTTACTTGGAAATACTGAAAATTCCTTTCCCATCATGAAGCTACTATACCTTCTCTTCCTCTTACTTATGTGTCTTATCCAGACAACATCAGGTTAAGTGACAGATGAAATTGGTCGGGTGATACGGTGGATGACCTTGGAGCCTAGAGTAGGGAAGGTCAAGTTGATTCATCATCCAGTGATGTGTTAAACGGAATAATATCAACTCTGAGAGAAGCATAGCCTATGCGACATGCTCCATTTTACAAATAATGAAAGAGAAGCTTTAAGAAGTGAAAAAAAGCCTCCCATGATTGCCCTTAACTGTTTGGTGGTAAACCCATAAACTGTAATGGTGATAGAAAACATTTACAGGGGACTTTATGGGTTACCAATCATTTCCATGTGAGTAACAGTAACACTAATAATAGTAAATCATGTTGACCACTTCCAATCCCAAAGAAAGGCAATGCAAAGTATGCGCAAACAAACACACAACTGCACTCATCTCACATGTCAGTAAAACAGTGCTCAAATTTCTCCAAGCCAGGCTTCAGCAGAACATGAGACCTCAAATTGCAGATGTTCAAGCTGGTTTTAGAAAAGGCAGAGGAACCAGACATCAAATTGCCAACATCTGCTGGATCATCGCAAAAGCAAGGGAGTTCCAGAAAAACATCTATTTCTGCTTTCTTGACTATGCCAAAGCCTTTGACTGTGTGGATCACAATAAACTGGCAAAAATTCTGAAAGAGATGGGAATACCAGACCACGTGACTGGCCTCATGAGAAACATGTGTGCAGGTCAGGAAGCAACAGTAAGAACTGGACATGGAACAACAGAAGGGTTCCAAATAGGAAAAAAAAGTACATCAAGGCTGTCTATTGTCACCCTGCTTATTTAACTTGTATGCAGAGTACATCATGAGAAATGCTGGGCTGGAAGAAGTACAAGGTAGAATCAAGATTGCCAGGAGGAATATCAATAACCTCAGATATGCAGATGACACCATCACTATGGTAGAAAGTGAAGAGGAACTGCTGGGGTCCAGCCCCGGCTGATCCAGGGTATTCGAAGTGGGAATGGCATTGGCAAGGATCAGGAAACAATTGCTTAATTAAGTATTAATTAAAGATATAAAGACTAACAGAATGAGGATAGCTCGGTAGGAAAATTCAGTGGAGAAAAGAGGCTGAGTAGCTTGGTTTACGCGGGAAACCAATAAAACTTCAAGAGAAGAAGTTTGCACTACTTACATAGGCCGCAGGCATCCTTCTGTTCTCCCAAAGGAGAGGAGACACAGAGGCTTCCCCAGTTGGATCTTAGAAGCCCAGGCGTGAATAGTAAGCTTGGTGGGTTCCATGCTCCAGATGGAGACTCAGCCAGAGTTTGAGAGAGAGAGAGTGACATGGGGAGACCAGTCTTTCGAGAAACTGATCCCAGTTCTTTATTTTCCATGGTCTACTTTTATACACTGAGATGTTATACAAAAGTCATGCAGAGTCAGCAGTCCTGACTTTTATCAAAGTCAGGTGCTTCATACAAATGTATACAGAGGTCTTAGGGGTGTTACATCATCTTCTGGCCAGGGGGCCTGCTGACAATTTATGACCCTCTCCTTGTGACAGCAGTAGGTCAACACTATTTCTCCAGGGGTGATTATTCTTAAGACAGACTCCACCTTCCGAAGGTACCAGATAAAGTTACATTCCTAAAGGGTGAGGGTGTAGTGGGATTTAATTAAGGGAAGAATTTACTTAGCCTAAGGTCTAACGTGATTAATATCAAAGGTTAATTCTTATTTCTTCTATATATTCATTAATGTGTGTAAGGGCAGGGAATGTGGAGACTTAGCAGCAAACATTGGCTCAACAAATGAAAAACCCTTCACCAATACAATTTCTAATCAGCCCACTATACTTATTGTTGGGAAGCCCAGTACAAAATAGCCAGTAGGAGAAAGTCCTTGGGAAAATGGCAAAGGGCCAGAATTACCCCAGCTTGATACTGATAGCTGAAAACATCTCCTGCCTTTGGCTATGCTCGGCGGTAAAATTTAGCGATTAAACATTAAAGATGTTGCTTGAGAAAATGGGTCATGGATAAACACATGGGTCGTTAAGAATGCCTTGTTCTTGAAGTATCTTTTACTGATTATTTCTTAGCCTTGTACGTGCTCTGCTGGCTGTATGCTCTAAGCTCTTTGTTCCTTGCTTCTATAAAAAGGCTTGACTGCAGAAATAAAGTTGTCAGTCCTCACAAGAGACTGTCCAAGTGTCCTTCTTTCAGGTTTGTTGGTTCCAAGTCCCGGGGAGAAAAATCCCAACAAGTGGCTCCTGAACAGGGACTTGGGAAGAAGGGTGAACAAAGTGACGAGCCCCTGCAGAAAGAGGTAAGCAGGATGGGACAACATAGCAGTAAAGTTCCTTTCATTTCTATAATGCATCATTTTTTAAACAAAACGATGTTAATGTTTCAGGAGATCATTTGAATGACTGCTATGATATACTATTGGAACATAATCCATGGTTCCCGGAGGAGGGGACGCTTGATCTTGATGTATGGAAAAGGGTTAAAAATAATGTTTTGCGAGCATATCGGCAGGGAGTTCACATTCTTCCTCAGTGGTGGGTTACCTAGTCACTCATACGGGCTGTCATAGAACAAATGGAAGGACATAATATTGATTTGGAAGTAGAGACTCTTCGGTCTTTGCATGAATACAAGCTTAAGGAATAAGACATGCAAGGTACTTTGAAATGCAAGAATGTTATACTCAATCAAACACAAACCCTGGAAAAACAACTTGAGGATGTACATATTAAGAATGTGCCAAAACCGAAACTGCTTAAGGCAGAGGTCATTTCGTTCAATGGACAGCCCGAATCTCAGGCTTTTCCTTCTGCTCTGTCTGTAACTGTAGTTGCTAACCTTGCTCGTACTAACTGCTTCACTCCTCCTCGGGAGATGCCTGCTTGTGCTTTCGCTTTCCCGATACAATTTGATCAACCTGTCCAGGGTCAAAATTCTTGGGCCGGTGTAGATTTTAGCATGTTGTCTAACTTTAAGAAAGCATGTACTCTGTATGGACCTACTTCTCCTTACTGTATAGAACTTCTCAGAGGATGGGCTGACCACTGGATGCCATATGATTTTTTTCAAGTAGCAAAGACGGTTTTAAATCCTCAACAATTACTGCAGTGGCAAATGTGGGTTAGTGATGAGGCCCAACAACTGATGATTGACCAGCAGTCTCATAGTAACCCTGCCAATTTAACTTATGATATACTGACTGGAACAGGGGCTATGGAAGATGTAATGGCACAATTAGCTAATATTACCCTTGATATATTGCATTTCATTAAAGAAACTGCCTGCAGGGCATGGGCAAAGGTTGATAGCGCTAACTCTGATGGTTCATTTGTTAAGATTATTCATGGACATGAAGAGGAATATTCCCAATTTATAGGGAAATTAATGGATACAATTGAAAAATCTATTAAGGATGTGACTTTACAAAATATTATTTTAAAACAACTTGCTTTTGAAAATGCTAATGAGGAATGTCGATCCATGCTCAGACCAACTCGAGAAACTGGCTCTCTTATGGAATATTTTAAAGCATGTAGGGACATCAGATCTATGTCCCATAGAGCAAAATTGGCAGCATTAGAAACCTTTAATGTACAGAAAGCTGCTAAGGCTAAGTGTTGTAACTGTGGGAAGCCCGGCCATATGAAAAAACACTGTCATCTGCCAACACAAGCCAGAAAAAATACTACTTCTAATAAGAAGAGACCCCCCAGGAAGATGTCCAAGATGTAAAAGGGGGTTCCATTGGCTGAAGGAATGCTATTCTAGATTTGATAAGGATGGAAACACTTTGAACCCCAGTGCACAACAAAAACAACAGGGAAACTGATAAAGGGGCCGTCCTCTAGCCTCAGTACGAAAGGAAGACCTAGAGTTATGATGCTACAAGCAGCTACATCTAAGAGTGCTTGCATTGATATACCTAGTCCTTATGATATGGAACTAATAGAATTATACAACCCCCACAAAATTCCCACTGGATATTATGGCCCAATTCCACCCGGGATAGTGGGACTGATTTTAGGATGTAGTAGCTGCACAATGAGAGGTTTAGTGGTATTGACTGGTGTTGTGGATGAAGACTATGAATGGGGAAATACATGTTATGGTAAATGTTGTGAAAATAGGAAATGTATACTTACAAAAAGGGGAACGTTTTGCACAATTATTACTTTTGCCATATGTCAAACTAATGAAGGCATCTGATAAAGTTCGGCAAGGGAGGCTTTGGCAGTACCAACCTTACCGCTGCACTATCCACCTTATTAAAGGAACATCAGAAACCCATGCTCACTTTATGCATACAGGGAAAAAACTTCACAGGCATGTTAGATACTGGAGCTGACATTTAAATCATTAGAGCTGCAGAATGGCCCCTTGATTGGAGCAAGGTTGTGGCTCCTTCTAGAATATTAGGAGTGAGTGAAGCTGATACCACACAAACTTTTGTCAGTTCATCCTATTTACAGGTGTATGGCCCTGATCAAATTGTAGCTTATCTTAAACCATATATTACTAATATCCCTATCAATTTATGGGTACGGAATTTTCTTGAACAAACAAAAGCCACAATTTCTTTAAATGAACCTTTTTAATGGGGGCCATTGAGTTAACACTGCTGCCTCTTAATTGGGAATCTAATACTCCAGTACAGACACCTCAGTTGCCCCTAAAGAAAAATTGGCAGCTCTTATGCAATTAGTAAATGAACAATTACAAAAAGCTCATATAGAACCTTCATTTTCCCCGTGGAATTTCCCTGTTTTTGTAATAAAAAAGAAATCAGGAAAATGGTGAATGTTGATAGATTTAAGAAACGTTAATAATACCATGCTACCTATGGGGCCCTTACAACCCGGATTCCCCTCCCCTTCTATGATACCAAAAGGATGGTCTGTAGTTATTATTGATTTACAGGACTGCTTTTTTGCTATACCTTTGCACCCTAAAGATAGAAAACGTTTTGCCTTTTCAGTCCCTTCTATAAATCACATGACTCCTGTTAAAAGATTTCAACGGAAGGTGTTACCTCAGGGAATGATGAATTCTCCTACTATTTGCCAATATCTCATATCTGTTTTATTACAACCCATTAGAGATAAGTATCCTACTGAGTTTATAATTCATTACATGGATGATATACTCTTTTCTATGGAATCTGAACTCTGTTTGCAAGAGTTATACAATGAAGTTACTATTACTCTTCAAAATCATGGCTTGTTTGTTGCACCAGATAAAATTCAATGGAAAGCACCTTTTATTTATTTAGGACATGTTATGGAAGAATCTAAAATCAAACCTCAAAAAACTCAAATTTCTATGCAGTCTCTACGCACGCTGAATGATTTTCAAAAATTGCTAGGAGATATTAATTGGCTGTGGCCATCTGTTGGCATCCCCACCTATGCCTTAAAAAATCTATTTAAAATTGTAGAGGGGTTTTCTGCGAAGATCGCGGAGGAATAGGACGGAGAGAACACTTTCTTCTCCACAAATTCATCAAAAGAACATTTAAACGCCAAGTAAATTCCACAAAACAACTTCTGAAAGCCGGCAGAGGACATCAGACACCCAGAAAAGCAACTCCTTCCCTTCTAAAGGAGGTAGGAAAAAATATAAAAGACAAAAAAGAGACAAAGAGAGAGGGACGGAGGGAGTCCGTGGAAGGGAGTCTTAAAAAGAGAAGTTTCCAAACACCAGGAAACATTCTCACTGCCGAGTCTGTGCTGAGCCTGGGAAGCACGGAGGACAACATAACAGGGAGGAAAATAAATAAATAATTAAAACCCACAGACTACGAGCCCTACGATAACTTCCCCAGCGGAGAAGCAGTGCAAACACCTGCATCCACCATTAGCAAGCGGAGGATGGGCAGGGAGGCACAGAGCGGGCTGCATCACCGGAGCGCTACCTGAGCGAAATAATGTGGGTAGCAAACCAGACTGTGGGATACCTAACACACGAAAAGCCAGCCCTAACCTAAGACATGGCCAGGCTCGGGCACAGAACAAAGGACTGCACAGAGATAGCCGGCTGCAGACCGTTTCCCCTCCGGTGACAGGCAGCCAGAGCCAGAGGGACGCAATCGCAGCCCCAGAGAGACATTATCCACAAAACTGTAAGCAGGCTTCTACGCTAACTAAGATTTCTTGGGGCTCTGGTCGGCCAACATCCGCCTAAGAAAGTGCGACAGTTGTACACCTAGAAAACCGAGTGGCAGGGAGGCGATAAGTTGCAGAAGCCGCGATTGCTAAACACCTCATTACCTGCGCTGCTGGAATCTGCCAAGGGCACAAAACGCAGGTCCAGCCGAGCCTGGGCCTCTGAGGACTACCCGAGTGCCTGAACTTGAGCGGCTTAGACCTGGGCTGGGCAAGCAGCCTGGGCCAGTCACGGAGGGTTCCAGCGGGGAAACAGAGAGCCTGAGCAGAGTGGGCAGGGAGGCTACACGCACCGTGAGCGGGGGCAGGCCCAGTGTGGCTGAGCCACTGCGTGCACACGCCAGTGGTATTTATTTGCATCATCCCTCCCTCCCCACAGCACGACTGAACAAGTGAGCCTAAAAAAAAAAAAAAAAAAAAAAGAGTGTCCATCACCACCCCCTTTGTATCAGGGCGGAAATCAGACACTGAAGAGACCAGCAAACAGAAGAAGCTATAACAGAGGGAACCGCTGTGGAAGCGACAGGCAATAAACTAAAACCCCATGGTTAGTACCAACTACATAGAAAGGGGCCTATAGACCTTGAGAAATTTAAGCCGGAACAAGGAACTAGCCGAAAATGAACTGAACCCACAATACCCACAACAATAACAGAGAAAGTCTTACATATATTTTTACTATTTTTACCATCATTTTTTTGTTCTTTCTTTTTTTTTAAAGGAAGAAAAAAAAATTTTTTTATTTTTTTTATCCTCTAGTACTCCTTTAATTTTCACTTTTAGAACTTACTCTTACTTTGTAAAATAAATAAATAAATGAAAATAAATAAACAAATAAAAGACCCTTCTTTAAAAAAAAAAAACAAAACTAAACTTCATATATATATATATATATATTTATAACTTTTGTGACCCCCTTTTTTTTTTATTTCTTTTTAAATTTTCTTTAACATTGTATTTTTGAAACTCCAAACTCTGCTCTACATTCATAAATGGTAATTGTTTGGTAATTGTTATCAATTTTGGATCTGATTTTTTTTTTATAACTTTTGTGACTTTTTTTTTCCCTCCCTCTTTCTATCTCTTCATCTTTTCTTTGACATTGTATTCCTGAAATTCCAAACTCCAATCTAGATCTTTAATTTATGCTGTCTGGTATATGTAATCAATTTGTGCCTATATCTTCTTTATAATTTTTGTGACTTTGTTTGTTTTTTGGCTTTGTTTTTATTTTCTTTCTTTTTTTTCTATCTTTCCTTTTCTTCTTCTTTTCTTGAACATTGTATTTATGAAACTCCAAACTCTGCTCTAGATTTTTAACTTTTGCTTTTTAATATTGGTTATCATTTTGACCATTTTGTACCATTTTGTATCATTGGGTATCATTTTGTATATTTTCTTTATAACTTTTGTGACTCTTTTTTTTCCCCTTATTTATCTCTTTTTTCTTTTTCTCTCTTTCTTTTCCTTATCACTGTTTTTTTGAAACTCCAAACTCTACTCTAGATTTTTAATTTTTGCTTTTAGGTATATGTTACCAATTCTGTACCTTTAAGAACCTAATCTTCAGTACCCACTTTTTACTAGAGAGCGAGATTACAGGCTTGGCTGTTCTCTCCACCTCCGGATTCTCCTTTTTCTCCACCAGTTCGCCTGTGTCCCCTCCCTAACCCCTCTCTACTCTATCCAATTCTGAATTTCTGAGTGTTTCAAATAAAGGAAAACACTTAGGGAACTGATTACTGACTGGATCTGTCTCTCTGCTTTTCATTCCCTCATTTTATCCTCCTGACCACCTCTATCTCCTTCCTCCCTCTTCTCTTCTCTGTATAACTCTGTGAACATCTCTGAGTGGTCCAGTTGTGAAGTGCAGTATAGAAGGAGAAGTTGTGAGACTACTGTAAAAAATAAGACCGATAACTGGAAGCAGGAGGCTTAAGTCCAAATCCTGATTCCACGGAACATTAATTGACAGGAGCTCATCAAATGCCTCCATACCTACACTGAAACCAAGCATCACAAAAGGGCCAACAAGTTCCAGGGCAAGACCTGCAGATTCTCCAAGCAAATTCTCCAGAAACACAGGAACACAGCCTTGAGCTCCAGTATACAGGCTACCCAATCAGATCAGATCAGATCAGTCGCTCAGTCGTGTCCGACTCTTTGCAACCCCATGAACTGCAGCACGCCAGGCGTCTCTGTCCATCACCAACTCCTGGAGGTCACACAGACTCACATCCATTGAGTCAGTGATGCCATCCAGCCATCTCATCCTCTGTCGTCCCCTTCTCCTCCTGCCTCCAATCCCTCCCAGCATCAGAGTCTTCTCCAATGAGTCAACTCTTTGCATGAGGTGGCCAAAGTACTGGAGTTTCAGCTTTAGCATCATTCCTTCCAAAGAACACCCAGGGCTGATCTCCTACAGAATGGACTGGTTGGATCTCCTTGCAGTCCAAGGGACTCTCAAGAGTCTTCTCCAACACCACAGTTCAAAAGCATCAATTCTTCGGTGCTCAGCCTTCTTCACAGTCTGGCTCTCACATCCATACATGACCACAGGAAAGACCATAGCCTTGACTAGGCGAACCTTTGTTGGCAAAGTAATGTCTCTGCTTTTGAATATGCTCTCTAGGTTGGTCATAACTTTCCTTCCAAGGAGTAAGCGTCTTTTAATTTCATGGCTGCAGTCACCATCTGCAGTGATTTTGGAGCCCAGAAAAATAAAGTCTGACACTGTTTCCACTGTTTCTCCATCTATTTCCCATGTAGTGGTGGGACCAGATGCCATGATCTTCGTTTTCTGAATGTTGAGCTTTAAACCAACCTTTTCACTCTCCACTTTCACTTTCATCAAGAGGGTTTTTAGTTCCTCTTCACTTTCTGCCATAAGGGTGGTGTCATCTGCATATCTGAGGTTATTGATATTTCTCTCAGCAATCTTGATTCCAACTTGTGTTTACTAGAAACTCCATTGCACTCCAGAGAGAAGAAATCCAGCTCCATCCACCAGAACTCTGACACAAGCCTCCATAACCAAGAAACCTTGACAAGCCACCTATACAAACCCACACACAGTGAGGAAACACCACAATAAAGAGAACTTCGCAAACTGCCAGAATACAATAAGGACACCCCAAACTCAGCAATTTAAACAAGATGAAGAGACAGAAGAATACCCAGCAGGTAAAGGAACAGGATAAATGCCCACCAAACCAAACAAAAAAGGAAGAAATAGCGAATCTACCTGATAAAGAATTCCGAATAATGATTGTGAAATTAATCCAAAATCTGGAAACCAAAATGAAATCACAGATAAATAGCCTGGAGAAAAGCATTGAGTAGATCCAAGAAAAGTTTAACAAGGACCTAGAAGAAATAAAAAAGAGTCAATATATAATGAATAACGCAATAAATGAGATCCAAAACCCTCTGGAGGCAACAAATAGTAGAATAACAGAGGCAGAATATAGAATTAGTGAATTAGAAAATAGAATGGTAGAAATAAATGAATCAGAGGAGAAAAAAGAAAAACGAATTAAAAGAAATGAGGACAATCTCAGAGACCTCCAGGACAATATTAAACATTACAACATTTGAATCATAGGAGTCCCAGAAGAAGAAGACCAAAAGAAAGACCATGAGAAAATATTAGAGAAGATAATAGTTGAAAACTTCCCTAAAATGGGGAAGGAAATAATCACTCAAGTCCAAGAAACCCAGAGAGTCCCAAACAGAATAAACCCAAGGTGAAACACCCCAAGACACATATTAATCAAATTAACAAAGATCAAACACAAAGAACAAATGTTAAAAGCAGCAAGGGAAAAAAACAAACAAACAAACAAACAAATAACACACAAGGGAATTCCCATAAGGATAACAGCTGATCTTTGAATAGAAACTCTCCAAGCTAGGAGGGAATGCCAAGACATACTTAAAGTGATGAAAGAAAATCATCTACAGCCCAGATTATTGTACCCAGCAAAGATCTCATTCAAATATGAAGGAGAAATCAAAAGCTTTACAGACAAGCAAAAGCTGAGAGAATTCAGCACCACCAAACCAGCTCTCCAACAAATACTAAAGGACATTCTCTAGACAGGAAACACAAAAAGGGTATATAAATTCGAACCCAAAACAATAAAGTAAATGGCAACGGGATCATACTTATCAATAATTACCTTAAATGTAAATGGGTTGAATGCCCCAACCAAAAGACAGAGAGTGGCTGAATGGATACAAAAACAAGACCCCTACATATGTTGTCTACAAGAGACCCATCTTAAAACAGGGGACACATACAGGCTGAAAGTGAAGGGCTGGAAAATGATTTTCCATGCAAATAGGGACCAAAAGAAAGCAGGAGTAGCAATACTCATAACAGATAAAATAGACTTTAAAACAAAGGCTGTGAAAAGAGACAAAGAAGGTCACTACATAATGATCAAAGGATCAATCCAAGAAGAAGATATAACAATTAAAAATATATATGCACCCAACATAGGAGCACCACAATATGTAAGACAAATACTAACAAGTATGAAAGGAGAAATCAACAATAACACAATAATAGTGGGAGACTTTAATACCCCACTCACACCAATGGATAGATCAACTAAACAGAAAATTAACAAGGAAACACAAACTTTAAATGATACAATAGACCAGTTAGACCTAATTGATATCTATAGGACATTTCATCCCAAAACAATGAATTTCACCTTTTTCTCAAGCGCACATGGAACCTTCTCCAGGATAGACCACATCCTGGGCCATAAATCTAGCCTTGGTAAGTTCAGAAAAATTGAAATCATTCCAACAATCTTTTCTGACCATAATGCAGTAAGATTAGATCTCAATAACAGGAGAAAACCTATTAAAAATTCCAACATATGGAGGCTGAACAACACGCTGCTGAATAACCAACAAATCACAGAAGAAATCAAAAAAGAAATCAAAATTTGCATAGAAATGAATGAAAATGAAAACACAACAACCCAAAACCTGTGGGACACTGTAAAAGCAGTCGTAAGGGGAAAGTTCATAGCAATACAGGCATACCTCAAGAAACAAGAAAAAAGTCAAATAAATAACCTAATTCTACACCTAAAGCAACTAGAAAAGGAAGAAATGAAGCACCCCAAGGTTAGTAGAAGGAAAGAAATCTTAAAAATTAGGGCAGAAATAAATGCAAAAGAAACAAGCGACCATAGCAAAAATCAACAAAGCCAAAAGCTGGTTCTTTGAAAGGATAAATAAAATTGACAAACCATTAGCCAGACTCATCAAGAAACAAAGGGAGAAAAATCAAATCAGTAAAATTAGAAATGAAAATGGAGAGATCACAACAGACAACACAGAAATACAAAGAATCATAAGAGACTACTATCAACAATTATATGGCAATAAAATGGTCAAAGTGGAAGAAATGGACAAATTCTTAGAAAAGTACAACTTTCCAAAACTGAACCAGGAAGAAATAGAAAATCTTAACAGACCCATCACAAGCACGGAAATTGAAACTGTAATCAGGAATCTTCCAGGAGACAAAAGCCCAGGTCCAGACGACTTCACAGCTGAATTCTACCAAAAATTTAGAGAAGAGCTAAACTCAAACTGTTCCAGAAAATTGCAGAGGAAGGCAAACTTCCAAACTCATTCTATGAGGCCACCATCACCCTAATACCAAAACCGGACAAAGATGCCACAAAAAAAGAAAACAACAGGCCAATATCACTGATGAACATAGATGCAAAAATCCTTAACAAAATTCTAGCAATCAGAATCCAACAACACATTAAAAAGATCATACACCATGACCAAGTGGGCTTTATCCCAGGAATGCAAGGATTCTTCAATATCTGCAAATCAATCAACGTAATACACCACATTAACAAACTGAAAAATAAAAACCATATGATTATATCAATAGATGCAGAGAAAGCCTTTCACAACATTCAACATCCATTTATGATAAAAACTCTCCAGAAAGCAGGAATAGAAGGAACATACCTCAACATAATAAAAGCTATATATGACAGACCCACAGCAAACATTATCCTCAATGGTGAAAAATTGAAAGCATTTCCTCTAAAGTCAGGAACAAGACAAGGATGCCCACTTTCACCATTACTATTCAACATAGTTTTGGAAGTTTTGGCTACAGCAATCAGAGCAGAAAAAGAAATAAAAGGAATCCAAATTGGAAAAGAAGAAATAAAACTCTCACTGTTTGCAGATGACATGATCCTCTACGTAGAAAAACCCAAAGACTCCACCAGAAAATTACTAGACCTAATCAATGAATATAGTAAAGTTGCAGGATATAAAATCAACACACAGAAATCCCTTGCATTCCTGTACACTAATAATGAAAAAATAGAAAGAGAAATTAAGGAAACAATTCCATTCACCATTGCAATGAAAAGAATAAAATACTTAGGAATATATCTTCCTAAAGAAACTAAAGACCTATATATAGAAAACTATAAAACACTGGTGAAAGAAATCAAAGAGGACACTAATAGATGGAGAAATATACCATGTTCATGGATTGGTTGAATCAATATAGTGAAAATGAGTATACTACCCAAAGCAATTTATAGATTGAATGCAATCCCCATCAAGGTACCAATGGTATTCTTCACAGAGCTAGAACAAATAATTTCTCAATTTGTATGGAAATACAAAAAACTTTGAATAGCCAAAGCTATCTTGAGAAAGAAGAATGGAACTGAAGGAATCAACCTGCCTGACTTCAGGCTCTACTACAAAGCCACAGTCATCAAGACAGTATGGTACTGGCACAAAGACAGAAATATAGATCAATGGAACAAAATAGAAAGCCCAGAGATAAATCCATGCACATATGGACACCTTATCTTTGACAAAGGAGGCAAGAATATACAATGGATTAAAGACAATCTCTTTAACAAGTGGTGCTGGGAAAACTGGTTGAACACTTGTAAAAGAATGAAACTAGAACACTTTCTAACACCATACACAAAAATAAACTCAAAATGGATTAAAGATCTAAATGTAAGACCAGAAACCATAAAATTCCTAGAGGAAAACATAGGCAAAACACTCTCTGACACACATCACAGCAGGATCCTCTATGACCCACCTCCCAGAATATTGGAAATAAAAGCAAAAATAAACAAATGGGACCTAATTAAACTTAAAAGCTTCTGCACAACAAAGGAAACTATAAGCAAGGTGAAAAGACAGCCTTGAGAATGGGAGAAAATAATAGCAAATGAAGCAACAGACAAACAACTAATCTCAAAAATATACAAGCAACTCCTACAGCTCAATTCCAGAAAAATAAATGACCCAATCAAAAAATGGGCCAAAGAACTAAATAGACATTTCTCCAAAGAAGACATACAGATGGCTAACAAACACATGAAAAGATGCTCAGCATCACTCATTATCAGAGAAATGCAAATCAAAACCACAATGAGATACCATTTCACACCAGTCAGAATGGCTGCTATCCAAAAGTCCACAAGCAATAAATGCTGGAGAGGGTGTGGAGAAAAGGGAACCCTCTTACACTGTTGGTGGGAATGCAAACTAGCACAGCCACTATGGAGAACAATATGGAGATTCCTCAAAAAACTGGGAATAGAACTGCCTTATGATCTAGCAATCCCACTGCTGGGCATACACACTGAGAAAACCAGAATTGAAAGAGACACGTGTACCCCAATGTTCATTGCAGCACTGTTTACAATAGCCAGGACTTGGAAGCAACCTAGATGTCCATCCACAGATGAATGGATAAGCAAGCTGTGGTACATATACACAATGGAGTATTACTCAGCCATTAAAAAGAATACATTGGAATCAGTTCTAATGAGGTGGATGGAACTGGAGCCTATTATACAGAGTGAAGTAAGCCAGAAAGAAAAACACAAATACAGTATACTAACGCATGTATATGGAATTTAGAAAGATGGTAACAATAACCCTGTATACGAGACAGCAAAAGAGACACTGATGTATGAAACAGTCTTATGGACTCGGAGAGGGAGAGGGTGGGATGGTTTGGGGGAATAGCATTGAAATATGTATAATACCATTTCTGAAATGAGTCACCAGTCCAAGTACGATGCCTGATAATGGATGCCTGGGGCTGGCACACTGGGACAACCCAGAGGGATGGTATGGGGAGGGAGGGGGGAGGAGGGTTCAGGATGGGGAACACATGTATACTTGTGGCAGATTCATT
The DNA here is from genome assembly GCA_935064755.1 of Tragelaphus eurycerus. Taxonomy (NCBI): domain Eukaryota; kingdom Metazoa; phylum Chordata; class Mammalia; order Artiodactyla; family Bovidae; genus Tragelaphus; species Tragelaphus eurycerus. Next base: position 77,630 of record CAKXYN010000509.1, read on the forward strand.
TTGATGAATGAATGGCAAAAACAATACAATATTGTAATGTTAAGCAAAATAAAATTAAAAAAATAAAGAAATCTAAAATAAATTCGAATAAAATAAAATTGTAGAGGGATCCCCTGACCCTAACAGCCCTAGGCAGCTAACAAAAGAGGCAAAAGACGAACTGGCCTTAGTGGAGAAATGCATTCAACAATCTTTTTCAACTCAAGTAGATTATGATCAACCAGTTTTATATATATATATATTCCCTACTGAACATTTGCCTGCTGCAATTATAGCTCAGCATAGCCCAATAGAATGGGTATATTTACACACTAAACAATCAAAAAAATTGTATCATATATTGAAAAAATAGGGCACTTAATCGTGAATGTGTCAGGAAGAAGCCGTATACAAACTTTAACTGGATTTGGTCCGTATGAAATACACGTTCCCCTGACAAAAAAAGAATTGCAAATTGCCTTACAGTATAACTTGACCATGCAAATAGCATTAAGTGATTTTCAAAATGTTATCTCATTTCATTTGCCAAAACGAAAATTATGGGATTTTTTACAATGTACTAAATTCATTGTAACTAATATTATTGCATCCCAGCCTATTTCCAATGCACCCACCTATTTCATTGATGGCAACAGGAAAGGCATAGCAGGGATTGTTGGCCCTGATATCAGAGCGAAATTACCCACTACCTATCCTTCAGTACAAAGAGTTGAATTATATGCTTTATATGCTCTTTTGTCGCTTCAACCATTATCCTTCAACATATATACTGATTCCAAATACCTTGCTTCCCTTTTTCGTCATTTTGTCACTGCCTTTCTATATAACCTAGATGAAGAATTATACACTCTCTTTTCACAGACTCAAGCTTTAATTCGCTCACGTACGGAACCTTTCTTTATTGCACATATACCTGCTCATTCAGGTTTACCTGGCCCTCTGGTTGAAGGAAATGATGCTGATGACAGGCTCATAGCTCCCATTTTTACGTCTGCCTGTGACATACTAATCTTCATACCAATGCTAACAGATTGCACTCTAAATACCATATTCCTCTCACTGAAGCACAGCATATTATTAAAACCTGTGATGTCTGCACCCCTCTGCCTTTACGAACTACGATTTCAGCAGTTAATCCACGGGGGCAACAGCCTAACTCCCTTTGGCAATCTGATTTTACTCATTGCTCCTTAGGAAAGTTTTCTTTGCTTTTTGTCTCAGTTGATACATTTTCAGGCTTTATCTGGGCAGTACCTGTCTCTTCAGAATCCAGTAAACACGCCATTTCTGCACTCTTACTCACCTTCCGCATTATGGGGATTCCTTCTGTCTTGAAAACAGACAATGGACCTGCATTCGCCTTGCACTCATTTCGTTCATTTTTATCAGAATGGAACATAACACACATTACAGGAATACCCTATAATCCTCAGGGTCAAGCCATTATTGAAATAGCCCCCCGCAACCTAAACACTCATTTATTAAAACAGAAAGAGGGATTATGGAAGAGGAGATACACTTCTTATCCCATGAATCCTCAATTACTATTATCCTTATCTCTTTATTCCCTGAATTTTTTAAACCTAACAAAAACAGGACTGAAGCGACTTAGCAGCAGCAGCAACAAAAAATAATTCTGATACTCGTGCAGATAGACATTTTGCAGAAGACAAAAACAGCAAATTAGAAATCAATACACCAATATGGTATAAGCAGTTTAATCAGTGGCTGCCAGGAATCTTACGACTCCTAGGCAAGGGTTATGGTCTTGTCATTGCAGATGGAGAGGAAATCTGGGTTCCCCTTTGCCATGTCCATTACTGACAGGGACCCCAAGACTGGACTCCCTCAGGAAGTGATGAAGTTGATGTGAAGGGTCTCGTCAATAACCCTGGAGGAGCCATTGAGGAAATGCCATCGTCTGAATCCTTACCCGACATGGGCTTAAGTGAAAAACATGACTCGTCAGGCTGAGCAGACATTGAAGAGTACTGGAACTCCTATGACTCCAGATAAGCTGTTTCTGGCAATGTTAGCTGTTCTTTCCTGTTCCTGTGGGATGAGTGCAGAATATGTCTATTGGGCATACATACCCAACCCATCACTTTTCTCCATAGTGGATTGGGTAGATAAAGCCCCTATGATCTTTACTAATGACAGCACGCATTTTCCAAGTCCCTGATCCACAAAGTGACCAATTCATGAAGAAGATGAAGGAAAGCCAATCAACATTTATGTGAGATTCAAAATTTTGCCTAATTGTTTCAGATCTCATCCCCCTTGCTTGACTATCTTCCCACAGTGGTGGGCATATTCTGCTAATAATGGAACTGTTTTACATCTGGGAATGTTTGCTATGGCATCTTTCTTACTTAATGGCTCGAGCGACATTATCCAGGCCAGATAGCCAACTATTCAAACTCTCTTTTTCAACCAGAGGAAGCTTCATGTCATACTGTATCTTGGAGAAAAAAACAGGAGATACCACCATTGCATTGGTCTGATTGTCGAGGCCAATTTGGGAAAGTTTCTATAATTCAGCAAAATCATACTAATCATACATTTAAATTTGTTGACTGGGGACCTCACTGTTTGTTTGTAAACTGTTCTGAAGAGCAGGAGGAACATCATAATTGCTCCTGGTTTAATAGATCAAGCATTGGAGGCTTTCATAAATCTAAGACAAGTTTCTGGACTGATAAGGACATATTGCTGAATTGGTATAATGGGGGCTTATCACCCCCACGACCCAGTATTGTAGTCCCCATTGTGGGGCCAGAGCAACAGCACATTTGGAAAATTCCAGCAGCCTTAGAGTACTTCGCTAGTGTTTATGGGACTGTGGGTGTGTTTCATCCTTCTAATTAAACTTTCCTATACAATAGTACTGGCTATATTCAATCATGTGTTCACCTTTCATACTTGTTTATTGTAGGGCATTTTGATATTGACTTATCGACCAAGATTGTCGGTTGTACTGCATTTGCATTGTATACCTGCCTTAATCACACCATTTCATATCACAATGCTAGCATTGTGCTAGTTAAACAAAGATCTGAGTTACGGCTTCCCGTCAACTTAACTGAGCCTTGGACTGATTCTGTATTTCTTTCTGTATTGTTGAAAACTGGACTTAGGCGATCTAAGCGCATCATCGGGTGGATTATTGCAGGCATCTTAAGCCTTATCTCCATTGTGACTGTAGGAACTTTGTCTGTTATGACTTTATACAATTCTATACAAAATCATGATTTTATTACTGCTTGGCACAAAGACTCTCATGATCTTTGGACTCAACAAGCCCAAATAGATCAGCAATTACAAACACGAATCAATGAGTTACAAACTGTGGTTATCCACTTAGGAGATCAAGGACAGCAACTGGCTTCCCAAACACGTATACATTGTCACTGGAATTTTACTTCTTTTTGTCTGACTAACATGCCCTATAATGGCACTGAATATCCTTGGGATAAAGTTAAAGCACATTTGCAGGATCTCACAAGTAACTCAAGCTTAGACATCAATTTGTTAAAACAACAAGTTGCTAATTTTCAAGTTAAGGTACCTAAGGAATTGTACAGCACTCAATTTTATGATACTTTAACCAAAACCCTATCGTCTCTAGACCCTAGAGTTTGGTTTTCAGGAAGCAACATTTTTTTTATATGTATTAAACACCCTGCTTTTTCTGTCATTGCTTATAGGATTCAGATGTCTCTACTCAAGACTCCGTGCCTCCCACAATGGACTCCAACTAGCAGCTGCCATGCTTAAATTAAAAACAAAAGGAGGATATGTTGGGAAGCCCAGTACAAAATAGCCAATTGGAGAAAGTCCTTGGGAAAATGGCGAAGGGCCAGAATTACCCCAGCTTGATACTGATAGCTGAAAAACAACTCTTGCCTTTGGCTATGCTTGGTGCTAAAATTTAGTGATTAAACATTAAAGATGTTGCTTGAGAAAATGGGTCATGGATAAACACATGGGTCGTTAAGAATGCCTGGTTCTTGAAGTATCTTTTACTGATTATTTCTTAGCCTTGTACGTGCTCTGCTGGCCGTATGCTCTAAGCTCTTTGTTCCTTGCTCCTATAAAAAGGCTTGACTGCAGAAATAAAGTTGTCAGTCCTCACAAGAGACTGTCCAAGTGTCCTTCTTTCAGGTTCGTTGCTTCCAAGTCCTGGGGAGAAAAACCCCAACACTTATACTATTGGTTTTCTAACTTCTCTAAGGAACCTGTTTTTATAAAGTTTAAGGCATCTCGTGCCTCTTATGGTTGGGAGGCTGTGAGCAATCACATGTGGCTGGACAAGTCTGTCAGGCAAGCTAGAGAACCTTCATAGGAGTTAGTAGGTTAAAACACTCCTGTCACGCCTAGGAATTTTTATTAACTGGAGCTGTAAGTTAACTCTTTTTTCAGAGAGAGGTAGTGGGGGACAGCCCCCTGTAAAGTCAGAGGTGTAGGTGAGAGCACAAAGTAGTAAAGTAGGCAGGCTCTGGTTGTGGGGGTAGATGCTCGAGGATTTCCAAGGGGACTCCTGAGGCTCGATCCCGATTTTGTGTATGTCGAGCCTCCTTCCTCATGACCTCTGCCATGGGCAGAGGTCCTCACGCTGGCCCCCAACATCTCCCTCTTTTTTATTTCTTAAAACAACCAGATGCAGCTCAGTCGTGAGCTTCTGAATGCTCTGCCGAAGAATCCTGACAATACAAGGAAGAATGATTATAAGAAGTAGGATTAGAGCACCAAAACCAATTTTTTGTCTGGCTACCCCAATTACACCTATGGGGGTTTTATGACAAAGGAATTGTCAAGCAGTTGTCAATTTAATTTTTTAAATTTTTAAAATTTACATTTTAACAACATAAATTTAGAGATATGTTAATTTAGGTCTAATGTTTAGTTTAGGTCACCAACAAAGGTTCGCCTAGTCAAGGCTATGGTCTCCTGTGGTCATGTATGGATGTGAGAGCTGGACTGTGAAGAAGGCTGAGCGCCGAAGAATTGATGCTTTTGAACTGTGGTGTTGGAGAAGACTCTTGAGAGTCCCTTGGACTGCAAGAAGATCCAACCAGTCCATTCTGAAGGAGATCAACCCTGGAATTTCTTTAGAAGGAATGATGCTAAAGCTGAAACTCCAGTATTTTGGCCACCTCATGCGAAGAGTTGACTCATTGGAGAAGACTCTGATGCTGGGAGGGATTGAGGGAAAGAGGAGAAGGGGACGACAGAGGATGAGATGGCTGGATGGCATCACTGACTCGATGGATGTGAGTCTGAGTGACCTCCGGGAGCTGGTGATGGACAGGGAGGCCTGGCGTGCTGCGGTTCATGGGGTCGCAAAGAGTCGGACACGACTGAGCGACTGATCTGATCTGATCTGATATATATATACACACATACATACATATACATATATATACTTTTTTTTTCTTTCTTTTGGCTGTGCTGGGTCTTTGTTCCTGTGCGGGCTTTTCTCTAGTTTTGGAGAGCGCAGGCTACCCTCCAGTTGCAGGGCACAGGTTTCTCATTGCAGGGGCTTCTCACTGTGGAGCCCGGGCTCTGGAGCACAGGCTCACGGTGGGGTCTCAGGGGCTTAGTTGCTCCCACAGGTGGGATCTTCTCGAACCAGGTTCATCAGCAACACTAACATCTTACCTCAGAACAGAGGGTGAGGGATACGAGGGGGATGTTTGCTATTGGTGTTTAGCTGGGAAAGAAGGGGATCCCAGTCAGATGGTGAGACCCCCAGATTTCCTCATGGGACTTCCACGAGGCTTCATATAAATGGCTTTTCCTTTTCCAGACAGCACTAGGGCGCTCAATTTTGAAAGACCCTGCCATCTTCAGGGTGGAATCTGCCTGAAGCAAGGGACACCGAGCTGTGAGCCCTTCAGAGGACCCTGCCGGGCGTTCACCGTTTGCTGCAAAATAAAGCCAAGCTGATGAAGACAGCCCAGCTGAGGAACCCTTCGAGAGACCCTGAGCAAGTCTCCTCTTGTGCAAATAAAAGCAGACAGTTCTCACATTATAATGCTTTATCATTAGGATTGATGTTGTTTTCCATGGCAGGTAGGCAGTGGGAGGGAGACAGTTATGCTTTAAATTCTTGCCTGGAAAATTCCATGGATAGAGGATCCTGACAGGCGATAGTCCATGGGGTTGCAAAGAGTTTGGCAGGACTGAGAGATTGAAACAAGTGTTGCAACAGGGTTTTCAGTCACAGAGCAAATGTGACCCTTACCACTTTGGCCTGAGGCTGGAGTCCTGGGAGAGGTGCGATCATTTGGTGTCTTCCTTGTTCACTTGTCTTGTCCAAGGCATGGCCCCGTCTGTAGTTTGCTGAGTAGCCCGCCTCTCCATACAGGTGTCACTCTCCTCCCTCTGGGCAGGGAGCAGGCCTTGACAGGACCAAGCTCTCTGCAGTTTACAGAGCAGGTTTAGGGTGGGAGGACAGAGACAGGAGGCAAGGTGCCCAGGAAGCGGGGGACAAAGAGGAAGGATAAGAGACACGAGCATTCTTCCAAAACCCGAACAGTCTCATGGGAAAGAAAGAGTGTGACTGGCATTGCGGTGATGTGACGAGGACCAGTTCTATAACTGGGTCCCAATCAGTGATGAGTGGGCTTTCCTGGTGGCTCAGATGGTCAAGCATCGGCCTGCTATGCAGATTTCTGGGTTGGACAGAACCCTTGGAGGAGGAGACAGCAATCCACTCTAGTATTCTTGCCTAGGAAATCCCAGGGACAGAGGAGCCTGGTGGGCTACAGCTCATGGGGTCAGGAAGAGTCAGACACCACTGAGGAACTAACACTTTCACTTGACTTTCAATCATGAATAATTATAGAAAATTCAGAACAGGTCAGCAGATGAACAACCAGTGTACTGTTTCTGGCTCCTTTGTTTTGCCTCAGGTTTTATTTTTTTAAATTCCTCAGCCAAAATCACATATTTCAAGCCTCAGCAACATCATAAATTATAACTGGTAATGAAAGTCACTGCGTTCTTCTTTATAAAATTTATCCTGCTTATTCTTGCAAGTTTTCCCTTTACAGGGTATTTTAAGATCAACTTGGTCAATATAAAAATATTTTTAAATCCTAATTTCTAGATTATCACTAGTGTATGGAAAGTCGTGAACCAATTTATCATTCTTTTAAAATGTATAATTTTCACTTGATTCTAATACTTAATCTTTGAGGAAGGAGACAAGTAGAACATCCAGCAGTAATAAAGAATTCAGTATCTAGAGTCAGATTCCTGATTCCAGCTTTAATTTCACCACATACAAACTCGAACACCACACTAAATATCTCTAGTCTTATTTTTTCCCCATGGATACCATTAGGGATGATATTAGTATTGGTATACTGTAAGACTGTGAAGAAGGCTGAGCGCCAAAGAATTGATGCTTTTGAACTGTGGTGTTGGAGAAGACTCTTGAGAGTCCCTTGGACTGCAAGAAGATCCAACCAGTCCATTCTGAAGGAGATCAATCCTGGAATTTCTTTAGAAGGAATGATGCTAAAGCTGAAACTCCAGTATTTTGGCCACCTCATGCGAAGAGTTGACTCATTGGAGAAGACTCTGATGCTGGGAGGGATTGAGGGAAGGAGGAGAAGGGGACGACAGAGGATGAGATGGCTGGATGGCATCACTGACTCGATGGGTATGAGTCTGGGTGACCTCCTGGAGCTGGTGATGGACAGGGAGGCCTGGCGTGCTGCGGTTCATGGGGTCGCAAAGAGTCGGACACGACTGAGCGACTGATCTGATCTGATCTGATCTGAAGACTAGTTTACTTCTGGTTGTAGGAAGGCCATCATAATCACCTTCAATACGCTTCACTTGGTGGGTTCTGATTATTGCATAAATGTAGGATTAGTAAATGGAAATGGCAAGCCACTCCAGTGTTCTTGCCTGAAGAATCCCAGGGATGGGGGAGCCTGGTGGGCTGCCATCTCTGGGGTCGCACAGAGTCAGACACGACTGAAGCGACTTAGCAGCAGCAGCAGCAGCAGCAGGATTAGTAATCAGCCATCATCTTGAGATGAGAGGGAAAATACAAGAATTCTTGAGTCAGTCACTCTGAAGACATTTGTTACAGAAAAATGCTTCATTCAGAATCGGGGGATCATTTCTTACGAGAAGCCCAAGATTTTCTGGTGAGAAAAAACTGAAATCTCACCCCCAGCTGCTGAGACTTAAGTCAGGGACGGCTCAGCCAAAGCCCAGAGACAGAGGAGAGGAACAGCAGGGTAGGGAAAACCAGGAGGAGGGTGCCTAGGTGTCTGTTAGCATCAGTGACGCCATCTTGGGCTTGTGCAGCTCCCGCCGTCCTTCTGCTGACTCTGCCCAGAACTGGCCTGTGTGGTGAATCACATCTCTGTCATCAGGGTCTTGTAGTTAATAGATATTGTTTAATAACCATTAGGACCAGGCAGCCTCTATGCTGTCAGTCCCCAAACAATGAGGAAAACCTTCCCTGATGTATTCCCATGTGACTAGTTACCCTTTCACAAATCTTAGGAAAATAGATTTGTGAAAAATAGATTTTTTCCTATTTCCAAGCCCTCACCTGTATACACCAGGTTAGCAACAAAATAGCCCCAGGGGCTCCTCAGAGGGAGCCTTGGAGTCCTACTCTGTGAGTAATTAATGTGCTCCCCCCACCTTGGTAAAAAACGGACTTATTTATTATACCCAGTGACCTCCTCATTTTTTGGTCTCAAGATGCCATCTCAGTTTGGTGAGCTGTTTTCATTACTTCTGTCCTTCCTCAGTGACACTAAGACTCTGTCCCAAACTTGTTTTGATTCAGGTGTTGGCTAAGGAGCAAAGCCCTTTGACTTTCACTTACCCTGGACTATACTGTGTTTTACAACACAAGAGTCAAGACCATGAGGTTTAATTGGTCATTAGACATCACCATTGCCTGGACTGGGCCCTGAATCAGCAGGGTCATTCCTAGAGCACAGATAAAGCCCATTGTCAGATTCGGGGGGACCATCTTCTGTACAAACTGAGCTGAGTGACATACTACAATAGACCTCAGACACCTCTAGGCATCTGATGGGAGGTGAGTCCTAAACCATGTAGTTTTCCTTCTCGAAGTCCCATTCGGTTAAGTGCAAGAGTGACTATCAGAAAAATAAAAGATTGTATCTTGACTGTACTGGTGCCTGAGTTGAAGTCGTGGATGGTACTAACTCCATGAAAGCAAATGGGAAAAACGTCATCTAAACTATTCACAGGTTCCCATACAATAAGTGCTCCATCAATTTTAATCATTCTTTTAGATTTTTATTTTTTTGATGTGGACCATTTTTAAATCTTTATTGAATTTGTTACCCTATTGCTTCTGCTTTATGTTTTGTCTTTCTCACCACAAGGCATGTGGAATCTTGGCTCCCCAGTCAAGGTTGGAACCCCCATCACCTGCACTGGAAGGCCAAGCCTTAACCCCTGGACTGCCAGGGACAGCCTGTCTATTCATTCTTCTTTTACTGTCATCATCATTGTTGTTCTCTTCTGGTCCTGCACCCACTAAGAGCTAACAAGAGAAACCCCTCCAGCTTTGCCTGGAACATTGTTAATCGTTGCTCCTCTTCATATTGTGGGCTTTCGAAGTCCAGCAAATATTTTAATTAATACTCAGATGAGAACTGAACACGGTCTTCCACATGCAGTCGCCCTGACTGGACCTATAAAGGAAGCTTTGGGCTGCTTTTTATTCAACCCACTGAAGTGCTGTTTGTTTTCTCCTTTCTAGGAACTTGTGAGGAGTCTCTTCTGAAACAGCCTTGAAGCTGTCTTACCTTCTCATCTTTGCTGTCTTCTTTTCTCAAGTGATACCAGGTAAATGGTCTCTGGCATTTCCCCGTCATATCTGAGTTCAATTTCGTTTCTCCAGCCTGCTCCACTTTCAGAGAAATACCCTGGTGTCCCCAAAGCAGCTCAGGGATGCTAATCTGGGAAGAGTAAAAAAGGGAAGTTTCCCAGCCGGGTTTGCAGAAGGCCATCTGCCCTGGAGGCATAGAAAAGAAACCCTGAAGTCAATGGGAAAGAATGGAAACAAACCATCATCTGCTTTCTTTAAAGTCTCATACGATGACAGAGTCATAACATACATAGTCTCCTTTTTTAAACCTTCCACCTACTGATGTCTGTCTGAGCTGATAGCAGTATCTAAAGTTTACCATTAGCCTCATTCCAGAGGCATTTTGTTCCTGGCTGCAGAGCACATAAAAAGAGGAAGCTTAGAGGTATTCTTTAGGAGATAATTCATATAGGTCGAACCACGACATTTTGGGAAAAAACACAGATGTCTGTTCTGCCCCATATCTTGAGCAAGCGGTGGCAGGGATGAGAAAAGAAGGGGAGGCGGTGTCTGAGCGCCTGTTTGATCGCCCCTCGCATCACAGAAGTGCTGACTGTCACGGGACAGCTCAGAGGGCAGTAAGATCACTCGGATGTGGGGGAGGAGAGTGGCTGGTGTGGCTGAGAGGGGCTGGAGTGTCCCTGAGAGCTGGCGCCTCGCCTCCTGCAGGGAGGCTGGTCTTTTGTCGCCATGTTGTGCTTGGTTCCCAGCACCCTTCGTCCTCTGTCTCCCCTCACTCACTTCCTCCCATCATCACATCACTCCATGTGGTCACTCAGTCGTGTCCGACTCTTTGTGACCCCATGGTCTGGTCAGGCTCCTCTGTCCATGGGGTTCTCCATGCAGGAATAATGGAGCGGGCAGCCATGCCCTACTCCATGGGATCTCCTGACACCGGGATCCACCCCAGATCTCCCACACGGCAGGCAGATTCTGGACCACCTGAGGCACCTAATGTAAATACACTCATCTGACCAATCATTCCTTTCCTAGGTCTCACTGCTCAGGGCTCTCGTGCTTCCCAGGGTGTTAGCTCACAAAACCTGACAGATAATGAGCTAAGCGAGCAGGGGCTGGATGGATGCAGTAGCTCCCCCGATGCCCACCTCCAGACTCCGTCCTTTGTCTGCTTCTGGTCAACAAGCTGATCTCTGCTGTGGGCCCACTGGGCACAGTCATGGATTCTGTGGCTTCACTCAGATGAGTGACCCCAAGTCAGTTTGCTCACTGGGCTAACTGTCAATCAGAGAGAAGGGGGCATAGATTCCCTTCCTTCACTGGTCTGTGAGGGATGTCCTGGGGAAGAATGAAGACAGAGCCGCACAACTCCTCATGTGAGATTCTCGGCACAGTGCTAGGACATCCATGGGTCTGGCGATGGGCAGTCCAGAGGTCAGAGCTCCTGGGTCACAGCTGCCATGATGAAGCCCAGCATGACATGGGTAGGCATCAGGACAGCCTCCATGATGTGGCACAGAGCTGCAGGTGCGAGGACCCATGATGAGCAAGCTCTATGCTGGAAGCCAAGTGCTAGCACCTTCCCTCCAGCCTGTGGGTAGAATGAGCAGTTCAAAAAAGTGGAAACAAGGTTGACATCACTGAGTGGGTGGAGCGGGGAGTGTGAGCCTGCTGCCAGCCCTGGCATTGACCCCACAAGGCATTGACCCCCTAGGCCAAAGACAATGAGAGCCAGCCCTCTGACCACTCAACCTGGGCTCCAAAGCTGGTGACCTCTACTAATGACCCAGAGTGGACAGGGCGGACTTAGACGGTCCTTGGATGCCCTTGCTTATCTCCCCCCACTGCTAAGAGGCAGGAAAAGCAACCGTTGTTTGTTTGTTTGTTTTAATTTTTTGTTGTGCTGGGTCTTTGCTGCTGAGCCCGGGCTCTCTCTAGTTGCGGTGACTGGGGGCTCCTCTCTAGTTGTGGTCCTCAGGCTTCTCACTGCGGTGGCTTCCCTTGTTGCGGGTCCTGGACTCTACATCGCAGGCTCAGCCATTTGGCGCATCGGGTTAGGTGTCCCGAGGCACGTGGGATCTTCCAGGACCAGGGATCACACCCGTGTCCCTTGCGCTGGCAGGTGGACTCCCAGCCACTGGACCACCAGAGAAGTCCCAAACCAACCCTAGTCCTGGTTTGGAGCCAGGCGGGCTATTCCTTTTCTCTTTTAGAAACCTCTCTCCCCTCAGCTGGTGCCCTGATCATTCTAGGTCCTTGGCTTCAGGGTCTTAGTGTTTAGATCTTTAATCTTAATTGTAAGACTTATCTGAGAAACCCTGAAAGCACGCGTATGTTCTTAGCCTGGGAATGATGAGTCACCTTCAGAGTATTGCTGACACTCTTCAACTGCGTGAGGCATAAGGGTGAGTATGTTCGCACATTTTAGTAAATATCTGAGGGCTGTGCTACCATCTTGTTTTCAATGGGATCCCTTGCCAGGAAGATGAAAACACAAACTTACAAAATTTTAATGTGCTATTTCCAAAAGATAACCCTACAATGGCACATTTCAGAGGGCACAATAACAGGCTGTAAATGTCAGCCCAAGAGAGCTGTTTACAGTCTCTGATCCTAGTTTCCAAATTACAGCATAAAATTTCTACTCACAACAAATGTGAAATTCAGCCTTTCTCCTACTGAACAAGCAAGTATAATAGGAGGGACAAAGTGAGGGAAAAGAGGTGCATAAGACAGAATGCTTTCCTGGCAGTGTATTTTGGGGATTCCTTGTTGAACTGAATTATTTCTTCCCCCGGATTGTCATCTCAAGACTTTCTTCCAAAAACAGACATTTTTGTTCTTTCTTTAGGTTGTAGAATGCTTAATTTGTGTGACTCTCACACAAGTGTGTGCCTGGGAAGAAAATAAATTGTCTCGTCACATGGTAAACACTTTCACTGTAGGATGGACTCATGTTTGATGGAACTTCCTGAATTAAGTAAACTGAGGAATTCACATTTAATGGATCATCCCTCAATTACATTGGAAAGCTGAAGCCTCATTCTGTTGTTTTCTTTACTCATCTCCTATTCTGTCAGCATCTATTGAACACCTACTGTGTGCTAGAAACTGTACTGGTAGCTGAGGCCTTGGACCCAAAATCTCTTCTCCTACTCAAGTTGGGTGAATGAAGGATGTCTTCCCAGTGAAGGCCATGTGTGAGCTGAGACTAGAAAAAGCAAGTACACATCAGGCAGGGAAAGTCGAAGGACAAGTAGCTTAAGTGTGTTTCAGTGTGAGGAGAACACAATACACCATAAAGATGACTGACACTGTCAGGGGTTAGTTTGAGAATCAGGCTGAGATAAGATGAAACTTGAGAAAGTATGGCCAATGGGTGAAGGACCTGAGACACTAGAGAATTTGTCCTTCATCCTTTTAACAGAGGAACACTGAAAATTTTACATGGAGGTGTGATGAGGGATGGGAATATGGAGAGACTGGGAACTCAGAGGCCACTGAGATTATCAGCAGCGACCACAGCTGCTTCAGAAAGCAGTTTGCTGTCTCTTGTGAAGTTAAGCACATGTTGACCATGTGGAAACCCATATGCCAATGGAAACACAGATATCCTTCCACAAATGGACACAAAACCTCAGTGACTTTTCACACTATAACACGCACACACACACACACACTCAAAGCTCTTTCCCTCAGCCCATACATTTTTAGACATATTTTAACAGGTTGGCTTTCCTGGGGCTCAGTGCTAAAGACTCTGCCTGCCAATGCAGGAGACACAGGAGATGTGGGCTTGATCCCTGGGTCAGAAAGATCTCCTGAAAATGGAAAGGACAACCTACTCCAGTATCCTTGCCTGGGAAATCTCACGGACTCAGTCCATGGGGTCACAGAAGAGTCAGACATGATTTAGCAACTAATCCCCACCACCAACAAATTAG